>CAKALU010044957.1:0-88715 GCA_916700995.1 Hozukius guyotensis
TCGCCCACAGTGTGGCCATTAGCGCAGCACCCACTTACCTGAACTCCCTCAAGTCTCATTCAGTAGAATCGTTCTGTCCTCAAAAAAATCGCTACCTTACCTACCTCCTCCAAGAGCACTCTCTCTATGTCTCTCAGTCCTTCTCTAGCTCTTTCTCAAAAAAAAAAGTAATTTGCTAGGCACACACAACTGATCAAATATGAATCAATATTATGTTACGTTAATGCCTATTTCTCTCCTCAAATGTTTTCAGAATCATCTTGTAGTGCACGGTTTAGCTGTAAAATGAAAAAGATTGTGACGCCGCCATTGTAAAATCTGTTGAAGGAAAGCCAAGTTGCGACCGGAGCACAGCCAATAGGAACGCTCTCTCTCAATGAAATAACCTGTGATTGGTCAAAGTCTCCCGTCACGGGCTAGATTTTTTAAAGCCTGAAAACAGAGTCATGAGGATGAGAAGAAGTCTAGTTTTCGCTCAGAACACTTGAATTACAACATGCTGAAAGGTTATTATGGAATTTTTGCCCAATGATGCCAAATATATACTGCCTACTGCCACTTTAATCTCAAAGGCTTCTTCTTGATCTACTGTGGCTTAATTGTACAACTTTTGTACGTCGCTTTGGACAAAAGATTCTTCCAAATTAATAAATGTTAATCAATATTAATTTTTGACCTGTTAGAGTCAAGACCTATGGAGATAGTGCTGTCTGCAAGTGGTCACCCAAACATTGAGCAAAAAAAGTAAAATATCTTGTTAATGATTGGCGGTAAGGTTAGAAAAATAATGTTTGCTGGTAAATTAGCTTGTGTTGTGGTGCTGTCAAGTGAACTTTATATACTATACAATACATATGGGCAACAAAGAAAAGGGAAAAAAAAGTGTCTAAAATTAACCATCACACACAGCACCACCTTTGGAGTCACTTTTACCTTTTTCTGGTATTTTGATGGTTTGGTGGAGATAATCCCTCCAGCGTATCTCCTCCAGTCTATCCTGAGGGCTGGGTCTATCCCAGTTGGAAGGTCCCAGAAAACCTCCAAAGGAAGGCGCCCAGGAGGCATCCTGATCAGATGCCCTAACCACCTCAACTGGCTCCTTTGGACGCAAAGGAGCGGCGGCTCTACTCCGAGCTCCCTCCACATATCTGTGCTCCTTACCTGATCTCTAAGGTTGAGCCCAGCTGCCCTATGAAGGAATCTCGTTTTGGCTGATTTCAGCCGCTTGTTTCCACTTGTTTTCACTTGTTTTCACTTGTTTCTCATTCTTTTGGTCACAACCCAAAGCTCATGACCATAGGTGAGGGTTGGAATTTAGATTGACTGGTAAACCGAAAGCTTTGCCTTCTGGCTCAGCTCCCTCTTCACCACGATGATCCGGTACAAAACCTGCATCGCTGCTGACGCCTTTTAATCCACCTGTCGATCTCACGCTCCATTTTACCCTCACTAATGAGCAAGGCCCCGAGACACTTGAACTTCTTCACTTGGGGCAGCAACTCACTCCCAACCCGAATGGGAACAATCCACCGTTTTCCGGTAGAGAACCAGGCCGTGATTCATAGACCCTAGATGAACCCTAGCTGCAACACCTTGGCCAGAACAGGGAAACTGGGGACCCCTCCTGGTGCCAGCCTGAAAGAACTACATGAGGCTGAGGCCCTGTGGACGCAGGGATAGACGGGGTCAAGTGTAATGTTAGCTGTGCGGCAGGCAAAGGCGTGGGTGTGCTGACCCCTGGCATCGTAGACTGGTTCTTCCCATTCCATCTTCCAATATTTTGCAGCCTTACATTGATGACACAACTCTTATTTAGCACTGCATTTAATTAACGTTTAATAAATAAGCAGATATAATGACATTTTTTAGGAGTTTATCAATGTACAGTTTTTGTATTATTACTATTATAGTTGATGAATATATTAATAAAGACTTATATTTGCTTACAACTACATTACAGTGCGTAACAAACCACTTATTTAATGTTTATATACTATATAAATGCAAAAGTCTTACCCTTAAGTTGTGATGCCACTTTTCTGTCATTCTGCTTGTGAAAAGCTTTGATGAATAAATATGGACAAATGCTATCTGACTTGTAAGCATCTTAAGAATATGGCGCAAATACTAAGAAAATAAAGAAACGCGTATATTGGTATTGTATATTTAATGGCACTAGGATACCAGTCTTATATCAGAAAAGGTCAGGTACCCATACGGGGTAAAAATGCCAGCGGCTACTAAATTTAACAGTACGTCAGTCTTTAACTCATACCGCTCACAGTCACCTGCAATATCTCTCTCCTCCGCCCCGCAGTTTACTCTCCTCTCATCCCACGCTCGGCTGACTTAGTCGAGTGTGTGTTCGGTGTCAGGTCTTATTCTGTCCAGTTGATGTTGGTGTGAGGGTGGGGAGGCGGTGACAGGGGAGTTGGGCAGAATGATGATCAGAGCCGCCGGTGCCCTTTTCTTCTGATCACACATTACTGTGCAACAGACTTGTGTCAGAACAGCAGCAGTGCTGAGATGCGCACAAAGGCCAGCGTCAATCAAGAGGGCTATTCATCTGTCTGGGGCCGCAACCCCCACACCTCATCTGTTCCTCCTACCTGTTTGTCTGACAGCTGGGTGTACAGGCCAGCCAGAACTGAGGAGCTGCCAACCGCACTGCAACTGAGATGAATGAAGAGTCTCACTCCACAACGAGTTATACTCGTTTTATAACACTGACAACTGCTCTTGAATAAGTATTAATACAATGAAAGCATAACAAAATTTTGCTTTTTGATGCAAGGTATAGGCAACTGTAGCAGCAAAAATCACTTAAACCTGAATTAATAGTTTTCTTCTGTCAGATTGTGGGCAGTGCAACAAACTGTAAGCACAACATTGACATATTATTACTGTGTAAAGCTTAAAGGTGCTAAATCCGATATCCAGAACATTAATATAGCAGCAAACAATATTTGCTATGTGAAGATATAGAGGAGTAATGTCTACCTGAGCAGAGAATGAAGTCACTCTCCCTCTGTGTTTGTTGCAAAGCTGGCTAGCTCACGGCCGCTGCTCTGCACTGCTCTCATACGCCAGTTACAGCCGATAATGCCGCCCCAACCAACGGGTACCATATGTCTCCACTTCCTCCCACTGTATAAAAGTGAAGCTAAATTATCCTGGAATCGGGAGCTGCCATCTGGAGATTTTGACGTCATTTGGAGCCTGTTAGCCAACTGGTTAAACAGCTGTTAGCCAACTCAGCAGGCTACCATTTAGCAATAACACCGTAGCTAAAAGAATGTTGAGCAAGCTTCTATCATGGATACATCTAAGCATTAATGTCACATGTGTCGTTCACATAATGATAAATATTCTGATAATAGAATCGTTTTGAGGTGGTGGTGGCCAAATGAGTTCAGCGGACCCAGAATTGCTGTTGTTGCCACTGCTCAAAAACATTCCCTTTATACTTGAAACACAGCAAAGTTAGTCTATTGAACTAAAAACCACAACAAATACCAAGAAAAATCTAATCAATTATGAAACCAAATATTTTTATTTTTTTTATTTTTTACTTCCACCTTTAGTATCTGCAGTATTCAAGTGATGAGATTAGGTGATGTCTTTTTTTCTGCGTAATGCTGGTTCGCATTTCACAACATTGTAGGTCAGTGTATTATCCTCTCATCTTGCCAAGTGGGTCTGATTCCAGCAGGTTTGTATGAACGTCTGCACTCCGTGTTGGGTTAAGCCTTCATTCCTTTGCCAGGTAATTCATGCATGGTGCTGTTCACCTGCAGGCAAGGTCACTGTCAGAAAATAGAACACCTTTTGTGATAGTGTAATGCTCTTGCCAGTAGATTTGAGTTGAATGAATTTTGATGTGAAGGACGTTGCAACTATGGATGTTTTCCCACTGGTGCTGCTCCGCTGCTATCAAACAAAACACATCCTGATTATACAAAATACATCATACTGTTCATCACTACAAGGGACCCCTTTCACATTGTCACACTGTTTTCACAACATCATCTGATAGATGTTATTATATAAAAAAATATTGATTACAGGATCATTAAGACTTACGCAATTTAACTTAACTTAAAGTTAAAACATATTAATATTAATTTCTATATTCACTTAACTTTGCATTAAAGTGGGATTAAAGCAAGGATTGGTAGTGTTCTTCAAAAACATTTTTTGTTATATTTGTCAAAATTCTTACATCCCAACAGTAATAAATAAATCAAATGGTCTGACAAAAAAAGAGTTAAAAATCCTGTATGGCTGTCACAGGACTGTAATAAGCTACCTGCCTGCCAACATATTTTCATACGTTGCGAGATTTAAGAACAAGACTCTTTCCATAATGTCAGACACTTATAATAACATATCAGTCTGTCATGGCAAAAACAAGCACTTTTAGTGGACCTAAATGATCGTGCCTGCTTGCCCCAACAGGATTACATTGCAGCCTTGCTAGATTGCAGCGTTCTCCCTCAATACTGGAACAATTTTAGAAATTATTGTCCCTATTAGTCAGTTTGTTAGACATTGAAACTTCAATAGAAGAAAAAGGGTCCAGGTTGAAAAATACCAAAATTTCCCTTTAAATACACCGACTGCACCGATTTTCAACAGGATTGTATCCTTTTTTCTATAACAAATCTTTATCAGAGTGATTTGAATGACGCAATCACAATAAACCATACACACAGAAACTTTAGTCCATTGTTTTAGTTGCCTAAACTTTTTTTTCCTCCCCACCATGACCATAAGTTTTGTAATGCATTAATTAACAACCTCATTAATGCTGCGTCAATCAATATTTGTATATTAACACTGAATCAAATGACCCTGTGCAATGGAAATGTTTTTTTTGTTTTCTGTTTTTTTTTTTACTTACTTTGAGAGAAGCTATTTAGTAGCTTCCTCTCCATTTTTGTATTAGAGCTATGTAGAGGTGTGCTCTCTATAAATCATTTCATTTACTGAAAACTGTTTCCTCTTTGAACAGGTTGCACTCCAACCTTTTAAAGGGAGGGGTCAGAAGAACTTGGTATGAAATGGAGAACCTCAAAGCAATGAGACTAAAGGTGTGTAAAGAGAGAAGAGTCAAGTGATAGAGTTTGGGGGGCTAGAAATGGACAGTAAGGGACATTTAGGGAAAGAGAAAAGTGGTTATAAAATAGACCAAGGGAGGTGAATAGAGGAAATAGCTGGTGGAGAAGAAGGCAAAGAGCAAGAGAGGTGAAAGGAAAAGAGAGAGAGGTTAAGGCTGAGCGCTAGAGCGAGAGTGAGAGAGACAGAGATGGGCAGGACACAAGGGCAGGTGTCAAAGCTTGGAAGCAGTGGTAAGGAGGAAGAAGTAGAAATTGAGAATAAAGACAGAAGTGGAGAGAGAAAGAGGAGAGCAGAGAGAGAGAGGGGAAGTGGGAGAGGGCAACATGATATGTAGGGAGAGAGAGGAAGACAGTGAAGGAGTGAGAGAAGAGAGAGAGAGTGAGGGAGGGAGCCCCAGCTGTTGTCAGTGTCTGCTCCTGACAGCCTCCTCCTGCCTCCTCCTGCCTCTGCTCCTCTGTAATAACTTGTCAGATCGATGGCTCCCCAGACAGCCGGGCTTTTTACTGCCGCACAAATGAAGTGTGTGACATTTCTGCCACTTTCTCAGGTCACCGCTGCACACTCCTACACTTACACGTTTGTAAAGCCAACAACAAGGATTTGGAGAAGTCATTCCCATCTGCCGGCGTGCATGCCCCCTGAGGGAGACGCCAGGGAACTGCAAGGGATGAAGGCACTGTAAAAAGCAAATGGCTTTGGAAAGTCATTTTACACCCAAATGACGGAGGCGAAAGAGGTTGCATAAAGAAATTCCATTCAAAAATAGAAGACTGTACCATAGATGTTGCATATTCAGGTGCATTTTCTACATATTGATGATTTTTACCATCCAAACCATACCATAAAGTTTTAGATTTTTTAAATGTGTTTCATTCATTGTCCAGACAGACAGCCATTGCTTTCTGTTCCTTTTACTACAGTATTAAAATCAGCTGGCAGGGACTTCATATTTGCTTGAGTCATGGATGGGTTGCTTGGAAGTATACAGTGCAGAAGCAGACATAATGTTGAATGATTATTACCTTCTGGAAGTTGTTTTTAATATCAGTGAGCTTCATGGAGAGTATGAAAAATTCAATATATAAAAAGCTTATTAATTGCATGACTTGCCCTAAACTGCATGTGATTATCATAAAGTGGGCATGTCTGTAAAGGGGAGACTCGTGGGTACCCATGGAACCCATTTTCATTCACATATCTTGAGGTCAGAGGTCAAGGCCCAAGCACAAGTTTTGAGCGTTATTTAGCCTCCTTCACGGCAAGCTAGCATGACATAGTTGGAATGGATTCCTTAGGTTTTCTAGTTTCACATGATACCAGTATCTTCACTCTAGCTTTGAAACAGAGCCTGCTACAACCTAAAACTTGTAAAAATTAGATTGTTAAAATAGCACTTCTAAATATTAGAGATCCCCTCTCTCTTAATATATACACAATTATAGGTGAAGAATGTAGAGAGAAGTACATGTTTTTTATACTTACTATACTTCCCAATGTGTCTTCTTTTATAACAAAACTGTTCCGTTTCCAAAATAGTAGAATCTTATTATAATTTGCGTTAGTGAGACACAAATCTTTATAAACAACAACGTAATACTGAGACATTAAATGTGTTGTTGAATCACAGAGATATAGTGTTGTTGAATTAAATAAATTATAATTGTCATCAGTTATTCATCTGGTAAATTCACTTCAGTGCCAGCAGCTGTCCAGTACGACCTTACAGACATCCTTACACAAGAACATGATATTGTTGGTTTACTCTACACATAGGGGCATTGATTGTTTTCATTATTGTTTATTTGAATAGGGTTTTAGATTTATACACTTAGATGTTAAAAAAATCTGAGTTTTTCAGTTTGATTCTTTCATTGGAAGGTGAAATACTGACCCCATTTTTTCAGCGTCTATTGTATACCCTACAGTCTTTGAGAGTAGCCCAATGAAACTAACAACGAAATGTCCAAAGTGAAGTGAGGTATTTTATTATCATTAATTTATCATTTCAACTGGGTTATTTTGTGTGTAAGTATTTACATACAGTACATAGTTTGAACTAATCCACTTATTTAACAAAAGTGTACCCAGGAGCCACATTTGCCATGAAACCATCCCAACTCCTCTCATCACTCAAGTACAATTGATGCCCCCCATATGACAGTGAAGCTGTGGGCTCTGGAGATGGTGCTGGTGTTGAAGGGCAGATGGGAGATGGAGAGGAAACAGGTTTAGGTGGGGATGGAAGCAGTTCAGAAGGTACTAGAGGAGTGAGCTGGGGTGAAAGCGGGGCTGCAGGGGCCTTTTGCTGCATCTCTGTGCAGCAACTGTCAAAGACGATTTTCCTTGCCTCCCACTGTACTACTGAGATGGAGGAAGCAGCGGTATGATCCATGAACCTGCATGAAAATCAATGTGGGCAGCCCAAACATGAAATCAATGCGGCCGGCTGGCTCTGCAGAAGTGGGAGCTGGAGAGAGGGAAGAGGAGGGAGGTGTGGAGGGGAGGAGGTGGGGCAGAGGAGTTCACTGGAGTGGGTTGCACTCCTCCTGAGCTGGGCCACGCGGAGGAGTTGAGGTCGGGGCAATGTGGGAGGGGAAAACAGAGGGGTGAAGTTAGTTGATGTGGTAATGAAGAGGTGCTACAGAGTTCGACCAATAGGGGGCCTTTGGATTAAAGCTGCTGGTAAGTAATAATTTCCGCAGTTTTCGTGCCAAAAAAAAATAAGAATTCAGTTGTTTTCCCCAAAATTAAGTTATTTTCAAAGTAAAAAACAGAATCTCTGAACATCACATGAAACTAAAGTTCTCCTGAGTCATGCAATACCTCTTTCGCTCGCCCCTCCGTTGAAATCTTTGGGCCCTAATAATCTGGGCGCGAAGTGAGGTTTAAGGGGCAAAGGGGTTGTGTTTAATCTCTTAATTAATCCTAGGTGTGTTTTGGGTGAAACAGGAATTAAACCAATCAGAGTGTCATCTCCCATGCCCTTTAAAAGCTAGGTGCGCCTGCACATTGGCACATTGCTATTTAAAAGGCGGATTCAGCAAATTGGAGAAGCGACAGATCTGCTCGTGCCTGAAGTAAAAGTGCGGAGCAGATGTAAGTGGTCCGTAACCGGTAGACCCTCCGCCGTCCCCCAACCCTCTGTCCCATCTACAACTCTATTTGACCGCGTATGAGCAAATGCACCGATAACCTATTTAACCGGTGCAGACGGCATGGGGGAGCAAAATTCATTATATAATAATAAGCACTAGGCTAAATATGATAAACATGTATTGATAAATAATGAAAACTGTATTACTTTCCGATGCAACCCACGTCGGGCTCGGACCAGCTGAGCGGAATCCTCCGGAGCTGCTTTACGCACAGGCTTGCAGCCGGGCACTGCCGGAGAGGCCGCCATTTAGGGGGAGAGGGCGCGCAAACTTTGAAGTAACCCACGTCCTACACTCACACACACAGAGGGATGACAAGAGGAGACGCCACAGAGGCGTATGTGCATCGTAATCTCTCTGGTCACGGCGGTCACGCCAGTGACCGAAGGAGCGCTGAGAGCGCGCTGCAGGTTGAGCAACACAGACTGCCTGAGAGTCTCACTTTATTATATTCCATATATAAATATTTATTACATAAATAAAAACATTGTTGTAGCGCCGACATTGTATTTAACTGAGGAGGAGAAGCGCTGCTGTGCTACCCTGGGTGTGTAACGAGCAGAGTGTACGCGTGTTGTGAACTTGCCTATGTAGACGTATCTTACTGTCTGAATAATGCACCAGGAATATACTTCACTTGACTTTAGACCAGGTTTCTGTTGGTCAATGGTGCAATCGCTTTCTGCTACCTCAAGAGCAACGCGTTAACAATGCGCCTGACCACACCTCATTTCAAGACCAACACGCTCATGCTAACAGATGGGCGCAAGTACATTTGCTACCTACGCAACATGGCGCTGGGCGTAAAAATGACAACTGCATCAGTCTGAAACTAGCAATGACAGATGCGTTGTGTGCTGCTTTGCGCCGGGTGTAAGATAAGGCCCTCAGTCTTTATTAAACCCCAAATTCCTTCTATTTGACCAGTGTGAGCTTTTAAAGGCCGGTACCAATTCTGTGTAATCTGATTAAAATGTAGACTTACGTCAGGTTCCCAATGTCCTATTGATTCAGTCTACAATAAATGTAGTCAAACTGCAACAAATATTTCATGTGTGAGGTCAGCCACCCTGACTGAACTGGATCTGACTCGACATCAGCTGCACATAATCCGAAACAAGGAAGCAGTACATCTGGTCGCTGCTGAGGAGGGCTGGTCCAGTCCAGGACTGACATACAGGAGCTGAGCAGGCCAGCAGAGTGGGGACCCCGCCATCTCCTTTGGAGAATAATAGGCTGGACGTTGTCCAAAAAACAGTAATGGACAAAGACAGCGGACGCACACTTGGTACTGTTTGGAAAACTGCATGCACAGACATGTCCCCGCGTTTGTCATCATAAATGTATCGTACATTTTGGGGCTGCACGTAGAATATGGCATAATGTTTGTCAACTGCATCGTGAAGCAAAAACAAGAAATGTTGTTCTTGGCTCTTCACTCGACAGCAGTGACATGGCTGGTTGATCTTGTGTTTAAAGCCGGAGCCCCTCTCTACACTGTAAGTCAGCTTGTCGATAGCTGCGGATCTCGCGGTGAGTTGACCCAGCGGGCCAGACAGCGAGCGGGTGATTGATTCCTTATACAAGTCAGCATAGTCGAAAGGTCTCCGGAGCCGTGTGGCATTTCAGGAAGTGTCGAGCCCACGGGTCAGGGGTCTCGTGGTTGCTCCTGGGGGCCCCTGGGGCGGGGGGTGGTGGGGTGGGAGCACTGAGGGGGATGCGTCACGGCAGAGCTGAGTGCTCATACTCGGGGTCTTGTTAAAAGAGCCCAGGACCATGTTAATAATGGGACTAGTCAGGCTCAGACACCTGGGTACAGGGCTGTCACTGCCATTCCCCCTGCCTCAACCCGAATGACTGATGTGATCTGTTATGAAGAGCTGCTCAGCATGTCGATACAAGGAAGCAGCTTGTATCCTATCATTCACACCGCGAGCGGAGTGGGGGAACTGCCAGCAGCCGGCAGCCGAATGCCGGTGAATTTAAACTGTTGTTAGGGATACGCTTGTCTCCTCTAACCAGCCAGTCCTGCAGGTACTTTTGGTGGCTATCTCGCATTAAAATCATCTCATCCTCACATTCTTTGATAGTGTTCAAAATCCCACATTTACAACAGTTCACCCCTGTATTGTTTTCCACCGCTGTTGTGTTGAAGCCGGCAGCTGGTTGGTATTCAGCGCGGCTTCTCTGCCCACTGTGTCTGGAGCGTGCAGCGGCCGGGGCATCCTCCAGGTCAGAGCAGGGGTAAGGGGGTTTGCCAGAAGCGTTGCCCCCAGCAGACTGAGCCCTCTCTGGGCACGGCTCTCTGATCTGCTCCCCCTCCTCCTCCCTCATGCCTGAGACAATACCAGACTATTGATATCTCTCAAACGCGCAGTCAAGCCTGCTTTCCCACTTTTGCTTTTATATCAGATTTTTGATGTTGTTTTGGCTTAAATTTCCAGAAACTTCAAGTTTTAGTCTTTGCCTTTTTTTTTTTCTTTTGCCGCTCTGTTTCAAGGCAGACAAGAAAGTGGGTGCAGGGTAAAGGGGGGGAAGAGAAGAGGAGACCAGGCGCCTGCGGTTGTGTCCTTCAGGGTGATGGAGGACAGTGTCTGAGCTTTGATCATGGTCAAACCACGTCCATCTGGGTGCCCTGATGCCAGGGGCACTTTGCCAGCCTACTTAGTACATCGGATGTCAAATCCTCCACTGGGGACATGTCAGCCAGACTTGAAACATGGACTCGATTGGGGTAGAGTACCCTTCAACTCTTTTGGCTTATGCATATCTGACCCCTCTACCAAGAATTAAATTATCCCAAGCTATCCATAAAGGACATTCCATAATGATGCCATAACAATTACGGTGTGAATCAGGCCTGGCAGCTCATCTCTCCTCCAGCCCAAATGAAGGCCTTTATTAGGAGAGTCTGGGTCCTCCTTTGCATACAGCTCCATGGTGCCACAGAGTAAAAGGGCAGCGTGGAGGAGCCACACTGCCCTTTACTACCACAAAATGAGAGGCCTAATGAAGGCCACAAGCAGCACAGCTATATATAGCCATAATGACCACAGTCACTACTGTTGGATATGGAGTGGAGAGAAGCAGTATTCCAGTGTTATTTGTGTTTTCTCAGCTCGGCTGCAGCCTTTATTGCAGGGATAATTGTTCCTGAGAGAAGGCACAATTTTTCATCAGTGTGTAACGACAACATACACTACAGTTCAACATCGATGATATTATCAGATTCAGCTGTAATTTAACTACTTCAGCTCAGATTTGATAGGGTGTGGTAGTTTTAATTGTTTATGAAAATGTTAGAGGAAAAATGTATCCTTCTTTTTTTTATATTTTAATTTCAAGTACTGAATCAGAAATGCCACAGAAAATGACATCTCCTGCAACATGAACAATCGTAAATCATTTCTATTTATTTATTTACTCATTCGTCCGTTTCTCCTGGCTGTCCTTTTTTTTTTTCTATTATTACTTCCGTCACACATGCCTCAAATATTTTTATGCCCAAACTGACTCCACACAGCTGCTTTACAACAATTATTCACCATACATGCTCTTCCCTCATGCACATCTACATTTAATATATTTCAGTATGTTATTAACCTGTGTACACCCTACCTTGCTATCTGTGCCTCATTCCTGTATCTTTGATTTTGCAAATAAAAAAAATATATTTTTTTGCATATAAAAAAATAATATTAATAAATAGTTGTATTTTTTGAGTTCTGAGTTTTGTGTTTTTAATGTACGTACATATTGTTGAGTTTGTGTTCTGTACAGTTTTTGTGTATTTATTCTTGAGTTTTATGTATTTTAAAGGCCCATCTATGGATGGGCATTGAAAATATGTTTAGGCTATGAATGCTGTGGTGTGTGGTATACTGGTTTATGCTACGTACTTGTCTCCGTGCAAATAAATATAAAATAAAATAAATAAATAACATGCAGCACCATAGGCAATTTTTTTTTTGCTAATCCTGGAGAGGCATTGCTTTTTCACTGCAATGCTGCCAACTGGGTATTGTTTACCTCAGTTCCTAGATAAGTGTACTTCTTTCCGGAATATTTCATGATACTGTTTAATTTTTTATGCATGTCTATCAAGATATCAGGCAGCGTCCAGGAGAGTCTGATATTTCTTTCAGTTTAGGATTTTTTTTTCAGGAAGTGAATTGCCAGGTAGCCCTATGTGTTTGGGGTGTGTATCTATAGCAGCAGAGGGGTGGATACAAACACACACTAACGTCAGACTGTGTCGATTGTGGTTCAGACGTGTGATTGTGCACACATGTAACCATATGTAGTTCTGCCGTATGTATCACTCTTCTGATATGTTTCACTTATACACCCCAGCTGTGTGTTGAATACAAATACTTGGTAACATAGTATCAGTGCATGCTATTGTGGATTACATGCTGACATACACACAACCGTTATGCTGAGCAGCCATGCCAGCTATGCTCTCTCCTGCTGTCACACACAGCACACACACACACACACACACACACTACACAACACACAGCAGGCGTGTACTGTACACGCACATTATCATGCGGGGCGGTGTCTCCGGCCCGCTGCATTATGCATGGAGCTCAGGGGAGCCAGGCCAGTGGAGTGTGAGAGAGAGGTCCACGAGCGAAGCCTTGCTGTCGGACACATGTCAGCGCAGTCACACCACCTCTCCACGGACCCACACAATCACACAACGTACATACTCACACACACATCGCTCAGTAACCTGACAAATCTGTACACGCACTCACTCACCCACAGCCCTGTCAGACAAAAGTCAATGTGATTCGTTCCGTGTCTCGATTTCCACTGTTTTTCTGAATTGGTTACGCTAATGCAATACAACACAGGCAACCTGACAGACTTATGATCCGTTTTTTTTTTTTTTTTTTCACAGACAAGCTGCACCACAGTTGCTTAATGCCATTTGTGTTAATTATGTGGAACATTCACATGCTGTCGAGCCTCATTACACTACAGGTACTAATTGGCCTCTAAAGGTGGAAGGGAGCAGGTTAAATTCCCCGCAAAAATGAATAATTCTTTTGATGTTGAGCAGCATTCTGGCTGTTGTGCAAAAGTCAATAAAAGGTGCTTGCATGTGTGTATCATGGATGGTGTGTGAGCGTATGCACAGATCAGCATGCCCACAGGAAGAAAAAGCACCATAAATATTTGTGTTTGACTGTCACACACTGTTGTTATGCTGTTGGACACTGTTTAGGTGTTTTAGCAGACTGACAGCGTACTGGCCCTGTGAGAGCCATATGGAGATTTTTTACCTGTATTTGTTTACACTGCCTTGAAGCACATGCCTGTTCTCCGGCCGGCTAATGCACACAGGTAAAGCCGGCCTTCCCACGGCCACATCGTCCACCTCATGCTATGGGTTTGCCCCGCAGGCCTGCCTACCGTGCCTCCAACCGTGTGGACGGCGGACGGATCCTCCTGTCAGCAGCCTCAGGTGAGAGTGGGTCAATGAATATAAAACAGAGGAGACTACTGTACAATCAACAGGCAGCGGCACAAGGACATCACTTACTGCAGTGCTACTGTATGATCGATGGATAAAGGTTTGTCTGTGCTTACAGGTGGGTTTCTCAGGGCAGATATGGGGATGTAATGGGGAGGCAAATATTATTTGAGCACTAGAAATATTATTGAAAAATAAAATGGAATTGTGGATTGCTGCACGGTGGTGCAGTGGTTAGCACTGTCGCCTCACAGCAAGAGGGTCGCAGGTTCAAATCCGGCTTGGGGCCCTTCTGTGTGGAGTTTGCATGTTCTCCCCGTGTTAGCGTAGGTTTTCTCCGGGTTCTCCGGCTTTCTCCCACAGTCCAAAGAGGAAATGCAGGTTAGGTTAATTGTTGTCTGTCTCTCTGTGTCAGCCCTGTGATGGTCTGGCAACCTGTCCAGGGTGTTTGTACCCCGCCTGCGCCCAATGTCTGCTGGGATCAGCTCCAGCATCCGCCCCGCGACCCCGAATAGGATAAGCGGTTACGGATAATGGATGAATGGATGGATTGTTGGAGGTCAATATGTTTTGAGAAAAGTGTTTGATATTTCGGGTTTAATATAGTCCAATTTAACTTATTTTTATGCCAAATTATGAAGTATTCAGTGTTTGCCTCACAATTCTATTATTGGAAACCCCATAAAAAGAACAAATATATTATTATTATATTATTAGCCTATCATAGTACACAAAGTATTTCTGATCAAAAAGATCTTCAACCAGTCAGGTGAATATTTACCTGGGTGGGGCTACATGCATTCCCGGTGTTGCCATTGTTTTCAATAAAAATTGAAAACAAAAAGAACATTTCATTAAAGAGCGAATAAAGTGTTATTGGAAACACAATTTCATGTTTAAATACAATTTGCAAAGACAGCTGATGGTATTAAACACAATACCATCCATGTACATCGGCTCTCTTGAAGTGAATAAATTAGATTCCTGGTTGATACAACAATATTGATATTTAATCTATATTATCTGAACACCAAAATGAACTTAAACACGCAGAAACATCACATATGAACCTGCAAGCTCAACGCAAACATCCTCATGTAGTGGTTGAGAAGTTCCCTGGTTGGCCATGATAATCACACGATCACTATTACTGTTTTCAACAAATGCATCAAGAATCTAAGGCAGATCTAAACCAAGAACCATTTCCTTCAATTAGACATTACAACTTATTTTTGCTATATTGAGGAAAATCTGTGAAATGTTGCAATTTCTATTCAAGTCATAACTTTGAAAAAAAAATACCTGGAACACTTGCTAATGAAATTTTAGACATTGTTATCGGGATGTGTCACCAACATTTGCATTTGCAGCCAGTGGGTGCTTTGTGCTGTTTTTTTTTTTTTTACTCCCCTCACTCTCTTTTTCTCTGTATTTCTCATTTTTCTTTTCACTTGTATATGTGTGTGTGTGTGTGTGTGTGTGTGTGTGTGTGCGAGCAGGCTGGTGGATGAGGTCCCAGGGGGCTGGATTACCCCTCTGCATGCCCCAGGCCAAGCAGCTCTTGGGGGGATTACTGTGAGACCTGCACCCTGGCTGGATTAGAGCGCCGGACCTCATTTCCATCTCCTTATTTACCTCGGCCCACTAGAGGAAACGCTCAGCTGCACAAAAACATGCTAATTGATGCTGAGAAAGCCACGGAGAGGTGCAACACTCGCTCTGTAAGCTTGTTTTTTGGGGAGGGTTAAAGGTTTAAAGATGAGTTGTTGAAAAATACTTTTTTCAGTTAGACGCCAGATACTGCCGGTGCATGTGTCTGTGTGTGTGTCGCTAGGCTACAAGTTGTGTGTGTGTGCGCATGTGTACATACCTGCATTCTTGCATGCTTATTGATGCTTTTGGTTTGGTTTGGTTTGTGTTGTTTGAATACATGTATGTGTGTTTATACGTTTAGTTGCACTGCAGTCTGTGATATGACTGTGTGTGTGTGTGTGTTTGTGTGTGTGTGTGTGTGTGTGTGTGTGTGTGTGTGTGTGTGTGTGTGTGTGTGCATGGCCGTCATGGCGGAGGTCCTCATTACTTGGTGGGGTCGCATACAGACATGGCCACAGCACGATGAGGACAGTTGGCGGACCTATTCCTATTCCCGCAGCTCTTTAACGAGCTAGTGATGGGGAGAACAGCCCAGTTGCCCCGGCAACCGGGGTGAACTCCGACCTCGGAGGTTGGCAACCTGTATATATTAGGATCACAGGCGTATGCAAATGGGCCGCTGGTCCTTTTCCCCCTTCTTTTCTTCTGCCAGAATGTCCTTCTTGTTCCATCCTGGACTTGACATGTGTGCTAACAGTGCCCTTGCTCTGAAGGGCGGGGGAGGCGGAGGAGGGGGGTGCTGGGACTTCCATTAGTGATTGCTGGGGTGACAGAAGCTCACACTCTGGCTCGGACTCCGCCGACGTATGACCCTCCACCCTGCAGAACAGCCTGAGTACCAGGAAAGTGAATCATTAGGAGGAAAAAGTGTAGTGAGCTTCAGTATGCTCTCCATGATTAGATACACTTTCTCTGCCTGTATTTTCTGGCCACTTTTTGTCCTTATTTTGCTTTTGTTTCTGGACTTCCTCTATTGATTAATGACTGATTTGACTGATTGATGACTAATTCAAACGTGTTACGTCCTTTCTCATCGAGAGCCAAATTACTTCAACTGGCGTTGAGGCGGACTGAAGTTTGTAGCCCATCACAGGCATGCAAACCATGAGAATGGTCTTTCCCTAACATTAACCATACTGTAGTTGCCATATGCAGATATCATAGAAAACAATCACTTTAAACAATGTCAGGATGTAAAAAAAACATCAGTGAATGTAATCAGGGTTTTTTTCAGGATTATGCAACACCATGTTCTTCTCAGCCGATGGGGTTGATTAGCTCTTCACCATAACAGGAATTTTCCCAGGAATTTAGGAACTTTTAGGGAACTTTACCTGCATTTTAAACCAGAGGAACCAGGGTCCAAAGTTTTGAGTTTACAGTGTTGTACACTGGTCAAACAGAAGCCTCGAGGCTTCTACAACCTGGGCCACTGTGTACACAGTGGGTGGCAGTTGTATCAATATTATAACCAGAAATGTTTCCTGTGTTTATTCTAATGTTTATTGATGTTTCAACAAAGTTATGTACTGTGCCCTGAGACAGACCTGTATCCAGCTGGTAACCTAATACCTTGGTCTTAACTCCTGGACCCAGGCAATTTGTCAAGCTATAGTTCTCAACCATGAGTCTCAATCTGTGCTATACCACCATCCCAATAGACAACGTTTTAATATGAGACGCTGAGTAAAGAATTAGTTTCCTGAACTTCCATGTTAAAAAAAATATATTGGTTAATATGATGCAGTGTATAGATTAAAGGTCGAGTACATCTGCATTCTTTTCTGTTTTTTTTAAATGGAAAACGCCCACTCATCTGTTAGCAAGAAGCAGTGAAGTAGTTTACCAACGTAAGCTAATCAATAAGGTTCTGAATAATAATCAGCTCAGTCAAAGTTAGCTGTGCTAAGTTTTAAAAAAGTTTACAATATTTGGCCTTGCCATCACACAGCCCTTTCCGAGGGGGATCTGAAGCCGTTATATTGCTGTCTTTAAAGCCACCAGAATCCATTGACAAAAAAAGGGATTGCTGGATTACCGCTGCATCGATCGGTTTGTTTGTTTGTGTTAATGGATCCAAACTAGCCTGGCGTCCATAGCAGTACATTACTTAGCTTCCATACTGGTACTCCTGTCTGCTTCTCTGAAGTGGGAGCATGCCGACCAGCCATCTGAGTTAATGTACGTAATACACACTGAATGGATAAGGATAAATATACTGTATGAGTAGCAACATCATCATGCAGAAACCTATGTCAGGTCACGTGGGAAAATAGCATTTTGGTGCCTAAACATATGTAGCCTACTTCGACCAAAATTTTAATATGTTCAGATTTGAACACAACAACTGCAGTCAGCGTTGGGGAGTAAGTTACATATAACAGAGTTAAAAGAGTTAACAGAGTTAAATTATAATCAGCTACAGTTTAAGTATTAAGTATGTAATTAAATTACAGAATTACAAAGGGGTTGCATCCGAATATATTCTTTTCGGTAAAAAGCTTATTATATAATTCAAGTTATTTTGAAGAACTTTTAGTAAAAGTTTAACAATAATTAGTGTGGGAGTTGTTGTAAGTGAACCAAAAGAGTTGACGATGAGTCGGTTTGCTAGAGGCAGGTGAACGACACAACCAGGTTACTTAACAGTCCTCTCATCACTAACCCTTTCCTTTTTTCCCTGCTCACTGACTCACTGGCAATCAAGAAGTTATGTCCAGCAATTGCCACAGCTGAATTCAGGATCAAAATCAACTCTCAACTGTCTAGCGTTGTGTGTTACTATCATGGTTGCCTGGTTTCTATTTTAGTAATGTTTCAGGATAACCCACCTTCACCTGGTAGCCACTGATAGAAAACTGGACTCTATTGTGGTCACATTTGGTACCATGAACTTTTATTCGTAAAAGCATCGCCTTATGTCTTTACCAAGTGAGACCTGACATCATTTGTGCTATTTCTGTTCTTGTACCTTTTGCATTGCACTGAGCATCTTATGAGATTTGAGAGCTTTATTTTTATATGTTGACATTGGATGTGATTAACATTGTGTGAAAGGATTATAATACAGTGGGGCTTGGTGCATTGTGCGTGAATTCAAGGCCACATGAACAGGAGAGCTACAATTAGCCGCATCTGATCTGCCGTTCCCCCTCTTTTATCTTCTGTAAAGCAGCACAACCAAGACAACAAAAATCCCTTTTTAATTGGCAAACAAATACTAATCGTATGCAATGATACACATTCTTGTATTTACTGTTGTTTAAAACCTTTATTCCAGAGATCTCGCCATATGTCTGCCTCTTACGTGAACAATACAATTTGCATTTCTTGCATAGTTCCAGGTTATAGTGATGAAAAAAATGGAACAAATAAACAACCAAGGAAACAGTAAAATAAGTATATATATATTTTAATTAATATCATGAGCATAGAAAAGAAATTAAAAAAAATTGGTCGATAATCCAAGGTTAGGTTACCATAGTTGTCCTCTTTTCGTTTTTTAGCTCTTATTAGTTTCTAAGAATTCACTTTCTTTGTGTTCAGACCAACCAAAGGAGCCCGGCAAACATACAGACATATGCTAATAGTTTGACATTGTGGGGAATATACTATTTTGCTTTCTTGATGAGAATTAGATGAGAAGGTCAATACCCCTCTCTTATCTGTATGTTAATTATGAAGCTGGAGTCATTAACATTAACTTAGCATGGAATTACAACTTCCAGGTCCATCACGTGATGCCATTGGGCCCAAAAAGACATTCCCCCATAGACTAACATTGGGAAAGAGACGTCTGTAAATCAGCGGATAATTTTGTGTTACATCAACTTCCCAGTATGAACACTTGGATAACCCTTATTTAAATCACTAGGTCCTAAAAGTTGTAAAATGCCATTGCCCAATCCAGAGTTATTTCCCTTCCTCTGTTCATGTGAATGAGCCCCAGACCGCGGCTGGACCGAGTGCTGGGAGGTGGAGTAAAAGGAAACGCTACTGTGCTTGCTCTACGGTCCGATGGATGCGGAAGATCGCCAGAAGATCCGGGTACTTAATCACTCATAGGGATGAACGTAAGCCTGCCTCAAACGCTGTATCCAGTTCTTTTTTATACATCCATGGTTGTGATTAGCATAAAAAATAATAACAACTGCTAGTTAAATGAAGTCAAGAGACTCCACAGAGGCAAAGCAGATCTCTGAAGTTTATGAAAAAAGGAGTGGAATGTGTTCTGATACATCATGGAACAAAACATAGGTCCTTTGTATCTAAGATAAAGATTCCTCTTGCAGAACATACTTGAGTTTGAGTGAAAACTAATGAATAAAGACTGCTCAGAACTATATGCAACAAAATAACCTATGCTCAAATGTCCAGTTACTAGCTTTCAGAGCTTTCAACTGCATCTCACAACCTTTTGGATTCAACCTTTTAGCTCAATTGTTTTTACCCCACACTTTTCCCAAAGTTATTCTTGCCTGCCAGCTGCTTCTTTTTCACAGTGAAGAGCTTCATTGGAAGTGCATAATGTTTTTTTTTACACAGGCACCCTGACCAACCAGTAGGAGTCACTACTGCAGCAATAAAGACCTGATCCCTCACTGTCTTCCCACCCACAAACACTAGTCATTATGATGGATGGAGCGCCTCGCCAAGCCAGGAGCACTGCTGCGGGGACTGAACTATAAATTGGTCTCTGGGGTGGACAGTGAGTGCTTTTACCCACTTTGGGCCAAATTTCTCCATTTTTGAACGTATGGTGTTGATGGACAAAATTGTCCCACAATACAATGAGTACCAGAAATGAAGGCATACTCACAGCTGGCAGAGCAGCCTACCGCTGCTGCCGAGAGATACCATATAGTTGATAATGATATGTTTTTTTGTACATGAAGCCAGGTAGTTTAGCCGTCATGCTTTTGTCTCATTCGTGCAGGACAGAGAACAGAGGCAGCCATCCTGATCAGTTTGTCCAACTGTCACACTCACATCACACAATGATTGGTTGGGTTTGTGGTGGAGGTGCAGTGCTATTTTCTGTCTGACTGGCCGTAAGACTGAACAATCTCCATGTCCACTCCTTAGTGTAGTCAGGGGAGGTTTTGCCCTTTTCGGATCAACCACCAGCTCCTTGGTTTTGCTTGCACTGAGCTCTTCCTGCTGTCATTACTACATGACGTTCTCCCAACAATGGCTTAAGAGAACACAACACATGAGACTCACTGATTATTTGACATCTGTCACAGCATGTACCGTATAACAGACAATATTAGTGCATAATGTAGCTATAGTGTGTAGTCTGAAACTGGACACTCATTTGTTGTCTGTTCTTCTACAGCAGCAAAAGATTTTACAGAGACAATGATCAAATGTTGATGGAGACTGACTGTTACTATGCAGCTTTAACCTGCATACAAACAGATAAACAATGCAAACTCATTTCAAGGCGTAGTCTCATCCTGGCAGTGCACGAGCGTTGGATTTGCTGTCAGAGCGTTTCGCGGCTCTGCACTCGCCTCTACCCTCGCCTCTCTGGAAGCGGGACTAAGTAAGAGTTTAATTCTGTTAACAGACTGCTCTCTGCACACTGGGCAAGGCCGGGCTCAATGGGGCCTGATTTATGTGCTGACAGGCTGTGGAGGCTCGGTGTGTTCTGTGCGCATTGGAAGACATATCACTGCTGGAAGCTAAATAAAAAATCAATGAGAGTGAGGCTGGTTGGTTAGGGAGAGCGTCCGCTCGGCTGGAGTTTAACAGCGTTTTGACTCTCCGCTGACTGAGGCTGGGGGAACAGCCATCGATTTTACCCCCACCCCACCACGCCTCCATCACCCCCTGCTTTTAATAAATCAGTTTGGTGTGTGTACATGTGTGTGCGTGTGGTATACTCCCATTTCCTTCTATGTCAAACACTAGGATGTAACTTAGGGTAAACGCACGTTAAACAGAGTTTAGCCACCTTTTTACTCACAGCTTCATTGCAATAATCAGAGCAGAGAATTATATCTATCTGAAGTGAATTATGATAAAACTGACCACTAGTTTGCATGTAATCATTACCTACTGAAAGCCAGCCTTGTTTATCACATTTCTACACAGTGATGATGATATATCATACTTTACAATGAGCTTCCAAGCTTCACCCCAACTGTTAATCTCTCACCAGCCCACACAAAGCTTAACATGCCTTCCAACACTCCCCACTTCATTTCAAGGGCTGTATAATCTCACCGTAGGAGCCTGATTATTGTTCAACTTGGCCTTAACCACTAAGGGTTCTTCTCTCTGAGCTGGCGAGAGGTGCTGTCCAAGAACAACAAAAAGAGATCCACATTAACTATTCCACGTCTGTCTGTTTGGATCAAAAATAGTTTACAAGCATCTTGACCATGCAGGGAGAGGACTTTTCTGATCTCACACAACATCACAGCGTCTCCCTCTCTGCTTATCTTCTTATCAAATACACTCAAGAGTAGCTGGTTCTGACTGTGTGTAGGTCTGCATGTAGTGTATACTGCAATGTATAGAAAGTACACTATACGAGTACAAACACTCTAATAGCCCTTATCATTACGTTTTTGAAGTTCTCTTAATACATCCATGGGAGAACCACTGTAACAGAGTTTAGCTGCACTTCCGTCGCAGAAGTCACCACAATAACCACTAATTAAACCAAAAACTTCACAACCACACACATTCCAGTGGGAATCCAAAAGCGGGGACGAATTAACAACATAGGCAACCAAGATTACACATTTCCCCGGCCTTTGACTTAGTTAAACACTGCTATTTACACTAAGTCACCGTCACATAATGTTAGCTTCGTATTTATGTGTAACTGGATTGTAAGTCTAGAGAGAACTCTACCATATTTTATTACAAGCTAATACCGACCACGCCACCTTGGGACTTTCCCTCAAAGAATATACAGTATCAGAAGTAGGCCTAATTTTTGCACCTATTTTTTCCACAAGTTTCGCAAAAATAGAAATCTTCTGTAAAATATACGGCACTAATTGAAGAACAGGCTGCAGCTGTATGAAGCAGGAGTTGTTGCGGGTCAAGCAGCCTGCAAACTATGTGAACAAACACTGCAAACAGGAGACAAAAAAAGGAAAATAAACTAACATCAAATAACAAGCCAAAGCAGAGGGAATGCACAAGAGTTTACAGAAAATACTCACAACACTGCTGTAACCACTCCTTACAATACTGCACTCAACAATGGCAATTACAACAACTATAAAGCCTATAATGCGTGCCACAATCCCAAGTAAACCCTCTTAACCTGACTGGAGGTAAGCACCTAGTTTAGCAAAAGTTGTTGCAATAACAAAAACCCTGAGCAGGACAGCTAGCTCAAGCAGCATAACCAACAAGCAAATCAATAAATGAAAAATAGGTATAACCGAAACCAAATGAAGGCATATAAAGGCAAAAATTAAAATAAAAGCAAAATTGCCGTTTATTTTGCTCTGTTTTTACTCTGCCTTTAGTTGCAAACTGAAACTAAATACAAAAATAAGGTAATGTTAAAGGCAATGTTAAAGCAAGTCAAACCAATACAAGACAGCAGTGGCAAGTATGTGAAAGAAGAATAACTCATAATGTTAATCACATTATCAAAGTTAACACAATAATAACTTGTTAACGCAAATTAATTTTAACGCCAAAACACATTAACACAACTTGCAATTTTTAGGTTGTAGTGGGATCAGTTTTAGCTAGAAGCTAGAGTGAACATACTGGCATCATGAAACTAGAAAAACCTAAGGAATCCATTGGTACCAACCATGTCATACTAGCTTGTCGCGAAGAAGGATAAATAACGCTCCGAACTTGCGCTAAATTTTGGCGAGGAAAAACTGCCATGGCCATTTTCAAAGGGGTCCCTTGACCTGAAAATGGGTTCTATGGGTACCCACGAGTCTCCCCTTTACAGACATGCCCACTTTATGATAATCACATGACAGCGTTATTCTGCCTCTGGCATTAATGCCATAACCGCTGGTTGAAAATTGGGGGCAGCTACATTCCTGCCAGGTGGCTCCACCCACTCCCATTTGAGAGTAGGTGTGGGGAGCAGGTGTGGGGAGCCACACACCTGGAGCTGATCTCCTCATCAGGGGAGAATTAAGTAAGTAGCAGGGTTCATTTTTGGTGTGGCATGCTGTGAGTGAGGGCTCTCACTCCCCTAGATCTCTGTGGTTATTTGTTGAACCGGTAAGTCGGCTAAGCTAGTTTTTGTTTGCCAGTTAAGGAGTTAGGGCTCCTGGAGGAGTTTGATTTTTTTTGTTGTTTTTGTGGGACTTTGAGTTTGAGTAAATAAAAGCCCTTTCTGACCGCTAAGCTGACTCTGTCTCTGATTGCTCCACTTCCACTATTTTCTCTGTACTCCGCCCAGTCCTGTTACAACACCCATGTCACAAAAGGCTCTCATAAAATGCAACAACTTCACCGATACCGAATGGATAAATGAAGCCACCAAGACCTGGATACATTTCAAACATGGTTAGAGAGATCTGTGTATTTTGTGTACGTGTGTTTGCGGGCCTTACCACGCAGTATCTCGCTACCGATCGTCTGGGCCAGGGACTCGATCACAGAAAGGGATTATGGGTCCTGATAACTTCCACCACTCCCAACTGACATGTCTTCAGCTTTTCCACAGAAGAATACACTCCTCTGTTGTGTTCAAGGTTTCAATATTCACTGTTGTATGGTGCAGCATACGGGTGTTTTGTTTCTTATTGAGCAGTGTTAGATATCAGCAGATGGACTTCAGTCACACAGTCGCCTCAGCCAAATGGATCTGTTAACTGTAGACTGGTTAGCCCAGCATAGGAGTTAGCCATACAGACACATCAACTAGTTAGACATAGACTAGCTAGCCATAAACTGTAGACCGGTCACACAAGGTGACAACATTCTTCTGCTTAGTTTTAGTGATATTTAGACAACTTCTTATTGGCCTAAATATCACTAAAACTTGCTTGACCTTTTGGACGAAGACCTGATCGAAAAATCACGAGAAAAATAGAAAAAAAAAAAAACACTGAAGGCTGGAGGTCATACTGTTGGTTACTTTCTGTTTACTTTCTCGTCCTCTTTCAATTCACTTTTTATGAAATAACACCCCACTTGATACAAGTGAAAATCAATATGAGATAATGATAATAGTCCATTGCAGTGAATAACCCAATGTCCATTTTCAGTTTGTGCAAATAAATTCATTATGCAGCAATTCTTTAACATCATTACTGTTTTAGAAAAAAAAAAAAAAGAAAAAAAGTTTCGGAAGGCTAGCAGACCATAATGAAATATTTCCATGACACTCATCCTCAGACAAATAAGTGTACTGTGTTGTGCCCTCTCACCCCAGCTGCAGCTCTCTCTGACTGGCACTCCCTGATCACCCTAATGAGGCTCGGGCACAAACCGGGGCGAGAGGGCACCGCCATTATCTGGTGTCTCCCCCATTAAAATCACCTCCAGCAGCCATGACCATCCAACACACGGTCATCCTCCTCTACTACAATTAGCGGGTAAAAATTATGCAAATATAAACTAGAGGAGCCGCTGTGAGGATGCAGAACACAGAAGCTTGTATAAGAAGGGAGGTGATATGAAGGAGAACCGGGGAGGCATGTTGTCCAGAGGGCAGCCAGTGATTAGTAGCATCAACCTATCCATCGTCACAGCGATGATGTTGTTTGGGTGGGGACAGAGTGGGGTGACAGAGTGACAGGGGTAATTACTTAGGAGAGGTCACCCCGAGGTGACGTTGGGGTGAGACGACACCGCCGGGGACCCGCCGGCCCCCCGTGTCACTGACAGCAACCTACTGAACTCTGCACCACCCTGCTACAGAGAGGTCGCTGTACATACACCGCACTACACAACAGTAAGCACGGAGCCATAAATAGGTGTACATCACATGTAAATCTGACGTTAGACACACACATTTAGTGTTTCCTAAAGGAGTTTTATCTCCTTAACTAAAGTGTATACTTCACATTTTTGCCGACCATTTATGAATGCATAATGTTACAGTTTCAGATTGTATGTGTATTTATGTATTTGTTCTACCATTCCAATCATTATCATTGGTTTCCATTCATTTCCATGTGGTTCGAAAATCAGCTGATTCTTGACATTCACTCACGTTATTTTTCTAAAACTGTTACTATATCCTGAGAGTGGTTTGCTGACAGCTGCTTTAGAGCCCAGCAGTCTCTATAGCAGCTGTCAATCACTGCTCACGAAATTCGCGAAGCATGCACTACTGTCAGGATATAGTGACAGTTTTATAAAAAAATAACTTTTTAACATATTTGCTCAGAGTTACCGACCGCAGCTTTAAAGGTGGAGTCTGTGATTCTAATACAATAATACACTTTTTTGTCAATTCAGTGAATATCTCCTCACGGTCCGCTGGCTGTCCGTTCTGTGCGTGCTCTGACAAAAATCTGGTGTACATACAGTACACAGCCCTGGCTCTGTAAATGTGAAACAAACAAAAGTGTCTCGGACCGAGCTGCTAGTGCTGAACCAAATTATTTTTTACATTCAATGATTCTATTGAGGTTTTTAAATGAAGCCTAGAATGTCCGTTAGATGCAGGCTTGCATTTACAGAGCCAGGGTTGTGTATGAACACTAGATTTTTTTTTTTTGTCAGCACAAGACAGAACGGACAGCCAGCAGACCGCGAGGAGATATTCACTGAATTTGACAAAAAATTGTATTGGATTAGAATCACAGACTCCACCTTTATCTTTTGTCAGTTACATTATGCTTGCCGGGTCATGCGGTGGTTACTGCATTACCTCAGACAACGAGTCCTCCTATTTTAACACCAAAACACGTTTTATTTCAGTGCCTTCCAAAATGATCCATGCGAGTGTTCTCTGATCTCTCTTATCTATAATTAAAGGGACTGTTTGTAAGAATCAGAAATGCTTGTTAACAGCGACACCTGTGGCCGTTAAGTCAACGAAAGTCAGCGTCGGGCTCGCGCTTGTGCTCGCTCTACATAGACATGAACGAGCATCGCTCAACACAGTGAGGCGACACACGTCAGCTAAAACCACAATATCACTCTATATTTCACCTGCTTGGCAGTAATGTTAGCTGACCAGACGAGGGTCTCTCCATGAATCAATGCTGATCCTAGTGTTGGCTTTTCCTGCTTCAACCTCCAGACCGCGGCCGGAGGGAACAGGGGAGACACCGGAGTTTTGGTCGGAGACGATAACGCTTCTCGCTGCGGAGCCCTGTCACTTCACAAGACAAGGGAAACCTCTGTTGGTCTGGAGGAGCTGCAGCATTTATTTCTGCACAAACATCCACTCTACATTTACTAGATATTCTCAGAGCTAAACTAACTCTGCTGCAGTGTGTAGTGTACGCGCATGCACGTGAGAGTGGAGCGAAATAGCGAGAACGAGCGCGGTGTGTGACTGAAGGCAAGCAGGCAGAGGAGCAGAGGAGCAGAGTACAGCAGAGACTCCGGCCCTGGAGACCAAAGCTACGGTCTCTCCCGCATCCTCCGACCGCGGCCAACACTGTTTAACAGACGGGCTTCACTAGATATAACTTTTCGCGGATTTGGTGCTTCCGTATAGTTTGTGTTGGAGTCTGAGTCTGAACAGCGTAGCCACACGCGAGCGCGCATGGGACACCGACCCGGATTGATTTATAGGTGTAAGAAGTTACAAACAGTCCCTTTAAGGTTTGGTCAAATTTAGGCAACTACTTGGCCCAGGTTACGGAAACAACGTGGTCACGTTTCAAAGGAATCAGTGTTGAGTGTTGGTAGGAGACGGAACTCAACAGGCTTTTGTGGCATTATGACAACATTGTGGTAATTTCTGTGTTTCCTTCTTTGCTTAATTTGTTTTGCCTGACCAGGAAGAGCAGCAGCGTGAGTGCTGGAGCAATCAGAATGAACGAGAAACTGAAACGGTTGATTTTGCTCATCTACATCTCAGTATGCAAAGTGCACCTGGCTGTGGGAGCCATTTAACTCAAACCTGCAGAGTACGCCAGATCGAGGTTGGATCACATTCCCAACACACACACACACACAACACAAAGGAGCCGCTCCAGACCACGTCCTCTAAAGGGTCTCGTGTGACAGTTTGGGTCCACACGGGTGTGATTGCTGTGTTCAGTTCAGAAGTGGGAAAACTAAACCAGAGTCTGATTTAACTGGACTAACAGCCCAGGTTTGAAAATGCCCCAGCCCCCAAGATATACTATTGAATAACATTTTATAAAAACACATACAGCACACTAAGCATCAAAGTCACATGTTGTAATTTTGCTGGGATGTCATACACTTTTAAGGGCCGTCTTTAACTGCTTGCGGCGGCTTGGGTTGAACCATCCAATGAAGCGCCAAACGCAGTGACATGGCATTTATCATTATGAGGCCAAGTGACAATTACCACCTCCCTCTGTGGTGGATGATTTGCTGAGTTTTTAAAGCTTAAATTTGAGCAGTAATTACCATAGCACTGTTTAATATGGTTTAGATGACTGCTACATTTTTTTTTATCTATTCTGATCATAGCACAAGGTGTACACTTCACTAACACAAGCCCGCACTCTATTTTCTCCATCTTGCTCCTAAACTAGCACCCTGAATTCTTGAAAAAATTGAGGGCCAGCCAAAATGTCCTTTATCCAAAAGTCTAAAACTGGTTCTCACAAGAATAGAAGCATAAGAACACAAACACACACAGACAAAGCCTGAGGGGAAGTGACAGAGCCACCAGGAAGCGTTGCAGAGCCTGCTGTGAGTAGAGGAGTGCAGCTCTAACTCTCTCCACAGATCAGCTCCACAAAGAACTCTCTCTGTCAGTGGTTTACCTCTCTTCATACGACTTGTCACCACGCTCTTCCTCTTTAGCGCTTCTCTCACTTAGATGAAGCCATGTTAGAGTGAGGGTGGAAGCAAGGCGCTCTAATGCATTCAGAGGAGATTGGTTGTGAAGTCTGGCTCCCCCCTATGCTCTTCCTCCGAGGCTGGCCTATTGATTGTTGTGTGTGTTGCTGCTTCCTGAGATCCCCGTCAAGCCTTGTTATGGCAGCGGCGTTCCTCTGCCTGGCTTTGGCAGGTAACTACAGTGGTGAAGTCTGGAATTTTTAACAGCTCCCGAGCTTCATCAGACACTTTTGGGCTTATTTCCCTGGTATTTTCTCCCCCTGTTGTTGCATCTTTGGTTCTAAATGGTCATTGCTTTGGAGATTCTGCTCTACACTTGTCAGTTAACTCTTAAACTTATTTTCTGTCTAATTTTTGCCAACAAAGTTTGGAGTTTCTGTCAGATGTGCTCTTTTGCTGTGTCTGTCAATTGTAGCATTTTCCATTAAGGTTCCAACCACTGCAGCACACTTGATGGTGCTGTCTCAAGATTGCGTGTGGTCCTGCTAATGATGCCAAGAATCTCTGATCTGTGCCTCAAATAATGTCTTTCTAATAAACCTATTGTGTCAGAGATGCATACAATCAGTCGTAAAGCTGTACAGTTGTGTGTACACTTCCTGTGATTGGCTGTGCTCTTAAAGGTCAGTTCATGGAGGGTTCAAAGAGTGATTAAGCCAAGGAGAAAGTTCTTGGTTCAACCCAATGGTAGAAATACACATACAAACTTTTCTCACGGGGTAGTATGAGCTTACCTCATAGGTGCTGATGATGCTGACCACTTCTTTCTGCAATTTGATTGAAAATGTGCTGCTGTGTAGACGGCAAATTTATCAGTGAAATTGGCAAAGACCTTTACAAGATTACATCCCTCACCTTATCATATCACCCGCAGCTGGTTCTAGAAAACTGTGTGTACGCCTGGTCCAGTTCTGAAAAGTGAAGCCAATGCGGAAGTGCGTTAAACTTGCATTCTTTCAAATAGCCAGCAGGGGGCGACTCCTCTGGTTGCAAAAAGAAGTCTGATTGTATAGAAGCCTAAAAGAAAATGAGCCTACTTCTCACTTGATTTATTATCTCAGTAGACATTGTAAACATGAGTTTATGGTTTCAATCACTAGTTTCAAGTATTCTTCAATACAGCATGATGTTCATTTAGTAAATTATGATCCAATTTAGAGTCAAATAGACTATAAAGAAGGGTATGCTTTAGGGCGTCCGACGGCATCTGGTCTGGGAGTTGTCCATGTTTTTGTCTTAGAACCTTAACCCTTTCACAGTGTGTTTTCTGTTCACGGAAGTTCTTCTGGTTCCAAAAAACCAAGATGGCGACAGCCAAAAATCAAGATGGCGACGGCCAAAACGCCAAACTTGAGGCTTCAAAACACTAGTCCACAAACCAGTGGGTGACGTCACGGTGACTTCGTCCACTTCTTATATACAGTACACTGCTTGACAATGAACTTGACAACCACCGATATCATCACAGAATCAGCATTTCCCCTTATTAATAGACACATCACAAATGCTGTTGTTTTTTTAATGGCTAAAGAAATGGTGCTAATACACATGGATGAAAATGAGGGATTGAGTCAACATTCTTTCTACAGAGTCACTCTACCTTTAATTCATTTGTTAATTCAATGGTTTGTTGTTGAGGCAAAAGCATCAAATTGATGGTACAGTCACTTTGTCAGTGTTAAAGCAAAACATGTATTTAGTGTTTAATATTGAAAAGCAAATATTAAGTTTTAAAAGTAGCATGTACATACACAACCCACATTCAAAGACAAACAGAAAAAAAGACAACAACCACAAAATGCCAGACTGGACAAAGGAAAATAAATAATAATACAATATGTATTAATATCAATATTAAAATAGAAATATGTCTAAGTCTGTAAGTCTGTAATAGCTAGCTACAAATCCACCACAAAGCCAGAAATCCATCAGCTGTAATGATCCTCTCGCCAGAGTTTGTCTAACTTTCAGGTCCATGACCCCTTTTTAGCTCTCCAAATTCTCATGAAAATTTGATCTTTTTGTTATTCAAAACTATTATATTCTGACATTTCTATTATAGCTATTATAAGAACATAGGTGTTATAGAAATGTAAAAATAGATTAAACAAACAGGTGACCACATGTCAGTTAATACAGCTAGCAACTTTGTGACTTGCAACTTAATACCTCATGCTGCACTACATTTACAGCGCTGTCCACCATGGGTGTCTGAATTCTTAGTGAGAAATGTATGCACTCTGTAGTGCTCTAAAAATACTCCCACAATAGAACAAAAAAAAGTAGTGTACATGGCATGAACACAACTTTTTCTCCAGATAATTTGCAGATTTGAACGTTGTCATGGCAGTCGCATGGCTGAACTGGGATGATGCTGGGAACAAAGTCATTGCTCTGTGGACTGCCGCACATGAGTGTCAGAGTGTTTTGAGCTCATCTTTGGAGCTCAGACTGAATGCACTATTCCCACAGGACACTGGACAGCCTTGATACTTTGCTGGGAGCTTGTGAAGAGTTAATCTCAGTAAATATTTAATGACGGCGTTTTTGTGTGTGATTACCCAGCTTGCTCCTGTGCATACGCAGCCCTTTCGTCCTGGCCTGGAAGAACAAGGGGGATGAACTCGGCCCTCCCTTTGCCACTCATTCGATGCACTCATCCATGCAGCCTCCCTCCTTCGCTCTCTCTCATCCCATCGCTCTCCGCTCTGCCCATTAACTTCAATTAATGTGATGGTTCATCAGTGGTGGAGGACTCTGTCACGGGGCCGTACCCCACTACTTATCTGATTACTCTTAATGGGAGAAAATACGATAAACAAATTCAATTATCCCTGACCTATTTCCAATGGTGGGGACACAGGATTATTATTCATGTCATCTCTGAAGTATGAATATGAAGAGAACTAATTACCTTGGTGTCACGTTATGGATGGACAGGGTATGTAAATATATTCCATATTCATGGTGATGAACTACTCTGCATTGTAAAGGCCAGAGAGGGAGTGAATGATACTGAAGATGAACACCCCCTGTTGTGTCCTCAGTGGCCATCAATTCTTCACCGAGAGTGGCCTTCATCCGCCTGTATTGATGGCGGGAACGCCGGCACCGTGGACTCCTCCCGCAACCACAGAAATGATGAAGACAGATGGATATAGATTTAATTAAATCCGAACCTGACTACATGAAGATTGAAGGAGGTAATTGAAGATGAATGCACGCTATGGCTGCTAATCCAACCCCTTGTTTGAGTCCTCGTTCCGAGAATTTCGCAGACACGCTTTGCAGCAAATGAAGAAGGAGCTACATGCAATGCTGAGTTTTGAAATGGTTAAATTAAGTGATAATTGCACAAGGTTCTTGTTCAAATATGAACTTGCTAATGTTCATGACAATACCATGTTATCATGACAAGGGAAATGTGGTTTGCTCTTTGTGCAAGATGTTTTTTTTATACCATGTAAAGAAAATCGGTATTGAGTAATGTTTTTGTTGTTGTTAATTAAAGCTGCATTAGTCAATATTTCTCATATGAACAACTGGTGAAATTACTTTATGTATGTATGTGAAAGGAGTCACTCATAATGGGAAAAAAAAAAATTTCACCCACAGTTGCAGTTCCCCTCAACCCTGCAGAGCATTCAGTGTCTTTTAGTTCATCGTTTTGGTTTTGTGGCCTGCAAACATTCCCTGTGCATGCACTTGCACAGATAGACCTCAAAGGGGACTTGAGCACCTGCCGTTTGCCCTCCTAGAGAGAAAATGCCCTTTTTCTGTGGTGTTTATTTTTGAATAAGTAGATAAATTACTGTTTGCATCAAAATATTTTTTTTCTCAAAATATGACGACTTCAAACACAGACGTGTGGGACATGTTTTGGATGAGCACAAACTTTTGAACATGAGTAAAAATCTTGCTGAAACACATATGAGCTGTTAAAGTCCAGAGGTTTATAAATTATTTAAAATTAACTATGTATCATAGATGCGAATAAGTGCCAGATGCACATTTAAAGAAGTAACTTCCCCAAACAAAAGACACAAAAAAGACGACTGAGGAGTAGATCAAGCCTTACATGTGTGTTGACTCAGCACGGATAACATAAATATTTCAAAGCAATACAGAATGCCTGAAAGCCTCGCTCCATTTAAATTCCATTTTATCTTTTTATTTTGAATTGTCACCTGATTTTTGTGTTTTCCTTTACATAAATAAAGATATTTCCACCATAAATTGTTACAAAAAAAGCACAAATTAGTGCATACAAATTCCATCAATATATTTGACGCTCAAATTTTCCTGGGGGAAGACCCCCAGACCTCCACTTCATGTGTACCCCCCAAATGTTAAAATGAAACCTACGATCTTGATCATGGGTTTGTTTTCAATACATTTTAATATCCCTTTAAGAGTGTTGCAAAAGAACTCATTCCAGGCAAATATTTATTTTATTATTTGTAAAAAAAATGCCTTTTTTTATGAATTTGGGCCCCTGTCCCTCTAACATCCCGTCCCTGTCCCTGTGTGTGATCAATAAAGTCGATCTTATCTTAAAGGAACTGTGTGTAGCATTTAGGGGGATCTATCGGCAGAAATTTATTAAAATATTAATAAGTATGTTTAGTCTACATTTCAACCCCATTTCTAGTCGCAGCAGGCGGCTGTTTTCAGCAAAGAGGAGTTCTGATAAACCCACTGTACACTACCTGCCACCAAACGGCAGGCCGACAACATAAGCAACTACCTGGTTAACATGTTGGAACATTTAGTAGCTGAAGAGACGGATATTTGTTTTCCTCAGGAGTTGGTGGAGACTAAACCAGAGCTGAAAGAACGGTGAATACTAGACTTGTGCCGCAGATCCACTGCGTGGTACGACACGGCTCCACTCAACTCGCCCTTTTTTTGGCTTTCCATTAGCAAAAGTTGTGGATAGTACCAGGTACCGGTGCTTTTCTTGGTACCATCTTGCTCGAGGTTTCAAACGAGACGAGTCAATACTAGAAGGTGAAGTTAAAACACTGCAGATGACTGATTGGTCAGAAATAATCGTGGCACTGGATATCCTGTACAAACCCGCCATTTTTAAATAGCCAAGCTACGATCAATAGCGACCGCAATTTTTTATTTACTCGACCCAGATTTTAAAAACTGACAGCCTGCAAAACTACGCCATACACTATGTACACTATACGCCGTACAATTCCCCTGTTTGGTTGCCGATGAAAGGATTCAGTGTCATGTTGAAGATGATGTCACGTCAGTTTCACGCGTCGTCGCTATGGTGATCAGCTAAGAATCCCGCCTACACTGAAGGGATACTATCTGCAGTGGAAAACAAATAGAGAAAAGGACCTGGTACCAAAAGTGAGTTGAGTCAAGTCAAGCTAAACCATGCGCTGGAAATTAAGCATCATCGGGTGGACAGAAACACAACTCCAAATAAATGCTAATAAATGCCAAATTTGCTAGGTGTGTAGATATGCAACTGTTTGCTTACAAACTAATAATTATTACCGTGTTTTCAGCTTGTTCAACTGGTCAAAAATCAATTAATGCTGCTTTAACTGACATCATAAGTGTTGTTATCTACACTATCTTTCATTGTGTTTTCAGTTGCTCCGAGAAAATCATGTAAAACAAGTTAAACCACACTGGAAATAAGATTATGAGCAGTCCATTAGCATCTGCTCAATATTAGGACAATTCTAAGATTTGTGTGCAGTATCGAATGACTGGTTCAGATGGGTATGTCCTTTCCTCATCATGGCATCATGTCTGTGGAATAGCATGGGCTCCCTCTGTTGGCCGCGGGCCGGACTGTGTTGTACCGGTAATAGAGGAGATGTGAGGCCAGTGTGACTGTCACCGGAGATAAATGGGTATCCAGAAGTGTTCAGGCCACTGTTCCCTGCTCCATTCCAAAAAAAAATAAAAAAATAAAAAATACACATCTTCAGAGATGAAGAAATTCACTTGATTTAACCTCCGCTGAGAACCAGTGACTGCTATTCTAAGGCCATGTGCTTCCTTATATTGAGCTGCTGACTGCTGGTGTTTAAACCCTCGTGTGCCTGCCTTTCTTTCTCTTTTCCTTTTCCCTTACACACACTTCCCTCTCCGGCTCTCTGTTTGTGTGTCTATGTGTGTGTGTGTGTGTATATTTCTCTCTCTGTCTCTGAATACGCTGGCGCTTGTGTCTCGGAGAGTTCACTGACTCTAAAGGATCGATGAAGGGAGGAGATTCAGAGCCAATTATTTTCAGCTTAATGGTCCCTAGGGTGCAGGGGTGAGCAACAACAAAACGCCTTCAAGAGACATCAATTCTGGACAAGCCAGCTCCTCCATCTCTGCGCTGCCACAGTGTGGGCATCAACTCCCAGCTCTCTGGAGAAGAATGAAGCGCACACGGCAACACACCCTCGGAAACGCATGCAGTTATGGACACACACACACACACACACGCACACACAACAGTAACAGCAGCTGGAAAGTGTAGACTCGGAGCGCCACTACACCACAGTGACAGAGGATGCTTCATATAACTATCAGCACTGAACCAGGAAAGCTGCTTGATGGCAAACAGATGTAGGAAAGAAATCCACTCAAAGATAAGGAAAGGGAAATAAATGCAGTTAAAGGACCATTTCTTCGTTTTTTTTGTTTCTCGTTATTTTTGCAAAGCAGTTCCAGGCCGCTGTTGATGGTCTCCCATTTCTTTCAGCGTAGAATGAAAATCAACTTGACACCTGCTTCAGATACATAATTCACCACAATGAACATCTGGTCCACTTTATTTATGTTTTTTTTTTCTCAAAGTTATGTCATCATTGTGTGACTTAAAGTAATTTGCAAGCAGTAGCTGTTTTGAAAACACTTTCTCGGTGGTGCATTCAGGTGCTTGTGCGAAGCTCTGACACCTGAGGCTTACTGAGTTTACAGGAACTGCAACCTTTTGAATACAAAAAAAAAGCAAAATTCACTTTATCCCTTCCAGAAGATTTATGTTTGTTCAGTGTATTTCTTCAGGGTTTGTTTTAGGACTGACATAATCGATTAGTCTGTAAGATTTCTCGAGCAAAAAATGCCAAACAATATATATTTTCAGATTCTCAGTTGTGAAAATGAGTTTGTTTGCTCAGTTAGTTTGTTATGTGATCAACAATATCTTTGGGTTTTGGACTGTTGGTTGGACAAAGCAAGCCATTAGAAGTTGGGCAATGTGAGGGGCATTTTTCACAATTTTCTGACATTTTATAGACTAAACAATTAATTGAAAAGATAAACGCCTGATTAATTAGTAATGATAACAGTTGTTAGTTGCTGCCCTACTTTAACTCCTGTGTACTCTTACACTACCTGTACATCAGATCTGATGCATATGCAACCCACCTAGACTGATACTACAGTTAACCTGTTTACATTTTTATGATTCATACTGTTAACCTGATTTTGGCATTGTATACTGTATATAGTTTTGGATTTTGCACTTTATTGTTATCTTAGATTTTATATTTGCACTCTTCCCACTTTGTATTGATACTCCTGCACAGCAATTACCCTTGGGAATAATAGAGTTTAATCTTATTCTGTCTTACGATGATTAACTAACATCATTGCATGTAAATGCAATGCCTTGTTGGCAGCCAACTTTTACATTTAAGATGTAGTACTGCCCCTAAATGCACCTGAGTGCGACCAACATGAAAGACTTGTCTGTACAGTTATACTGTAGGTCTGATCTGCATTATCACATGGTGATGAAGTAATTTTGCAAAACTTGCAAAAGAATTAACCCAAATCTGTTCTTCACTTTGATGGATTCCACCATACCTGCATGTTATAATCCATAAATATCTTTTTTAAATTACAGCTGTCGGTAATTTTTGTTTGTGGAAAATATAAAAAAGAAAAGAAAAAAACAGCAAATTTTGCACTGATCATATGGACAGATCTATGAACTTGGCTAGGATACAGTAGCAGTTTTCAACATTCACATATAAGTCTCCTTAAAGGCAGAGTTCCGTGGTGGAACTGGGAGATTCGGCAAGTAAGGTGGACACCAAATATCAACTCCAAACTCCTCCTTAGTGGTTTTGTAGTGTTAAAACAGTGTCAGTCTACTTCCACCTTTGCTTCTAAGAGAAAAAGTCACTGTCATTTAGTTTTTTCGTGGCCACAAGAGATAAACGTAAGCATAGGATGCTTTGAGTCTAAAGGTATGGTTGATGCTATTGTGCAGTCTTGTTAAGAAAAAAAAGAAGATAATTTTATGGCAAATGGAAAATGAGCAGCAAAATCATCACACCTCTTTTTCTGGTGGCTGCCAAAAGGTATTCTGGGAGATGTAGGAAACACTAACTGAAGCAGCCGAGACAACTTGAAGGAATATGTGATCACTGAAAAGTAAAACATCACAATAGACTGTAACACACTGACGATATATAACAAAGCGAGAGAATCAGTGGGGGATTTGTCCTTAAAAGCTCTTCTCAGAATCTCCCCGCATAAAACCCCATTCATCTGCGCGTTACCTTCATTGTTTGAATGAAATAAAACACAGCTGTGTCTTCTGATAATTATCTTAAAAGATTGGGGAGGTGAAGAACCTGCTAGGCTCGGAACCGTCTCCTTTCCCAGGTTGCCGAGCAGCGGGACGCCAGGTTGTTTAAAGCAGTCCCACTGGGTGTCTCCGAGGCGGCGTTCAATGAGGCGCCGCCGGCGACACTTTCCCCCAGCAGCTTAGTGCTCATCAACTATTTAGATATGCACTTAACGCTCCTGGGGAAGCTAACGTCTATCAGCTGGCGGACGGAGGAAGAGGAAACACTCCCAACATAATGGCGAGGAGATGAGAAAGGGATAAATCTTCTCAGGACTCTGCGTGGCTAAAATCGAGGGTGATTAAAAACCTATGTGGTGCCGGTGGCCGGGTTAGTTTCTTCCGCGGGAGAGAGGAGGGGAGAAGGGGGATTCTCTGTGGTCCCATGGGTGCCCTCCCCCCAACTCCTTCTCCCCCCTATTCTGCCTGGAAGTCAGTCCCCCCGGCACAGAGCTATGAGGTTTCTTCCTCTTCTATAACACAGTATCCTTTCGCCTGTACAGACACATCCCTCTCTGTCTGTCTGCTCACATCCCTCTCTCTCTCTCCCTCTCTCACCTAGGCTCTCAGACTCCCCCCTCCCCCCCCACTCCGTTCTCCAACACCCTTATCACCCCCTCACCACCACCACCACCACAAACCTTCCCCACCAACACACCTCCTCCTCCTCCTCCTCCTCCTCCTCAGTCCTTCCATCTCCATCGCATCCCCAGACTCCCACAAGTAACTCCATGAGGGGTCGCATGATGAATGAGCAGACAGCCAGCAGGACCTCTGTGTGTATGTCTGTGTGTGTGTGTGTGTGTGTGTAGGGGGAGTATGCACGCGCATGCATGCATCTGTGTGTGTGTGTGTGTGTGTGTTGGTCAGAGAGTGATGACCACAACTGCCAGAGTGATCACAGTGGGATTCATTACGGCGACAGACAGGGCCGCCTCTAAAACACTGACTGTGCTGTGTGTGTGTGCGTGCATGTGCGCATGTCTTGACAGGCCCTCCACTAAAATGGCGTCTAAGGATTACACACTGACTGGGATGGAATAAACAGTGTTGTGTGTGTGTGTGTGTGTGTGTGTGTGTATGTGTGTGTGTAGGTTTGATAAATTATTTACATCATTGAGAAAGCAGCGTCGACACTGTTTATGCCCGCACCTGCTCTTCTCAGTGCTTAAAAGATGATTTATGTGTTATGGTCACATCGGATTTCAGCAACTATTGGTCCGGCGTCTTTTGGGACATAAAGTGGTGGTTACAAAGTGCCGCAGGCTTGTTTGGGAGGCGGCACAGGGAGAGGAGAGCAGCATCATATAACTGGACCAGGCAAACTCCTGTCCAGAGAGCTGTTACAGCAGTTTGTTTGCTCTTACACTCAAATGAGTTATGGACACACTAAGGGAGGGAAGGCTGGCAATGCTCGCCATGAATCTTGCAGCGTAAGAAGCTATCATCAGGATAGGTTGACACTACTGGAAGTTAAAGCCCCCGCTAATGCTCAACTTAAGAAAAGAGAAAAATCAGGCAACTCTGTGCACAGCATCTGAAAACTTCTAAGCACTGCACAGGGAGCGGGAAAGACTCTACACATGTAAATACATCTGTGAGGTTATTTTAAAACTGTCTGTGCTGGTTTATTAGCAAGCATGCAGATATAAAGGCAATATTTCATGTTCTGATGCTCAGGGGCTTTTCATTTTTTCTTACAGTTAGGTCATTGATGTGTGACCTGTTCTCAGCATTTACACGGGAAGATAGCGTTTGCTGAATATTGGCAGTGCTTTATGAAACACACAGTGCTGCTAATCACAATTTATTTCACTGTGTTAAATCACTATGTTACATTTTAGGTGCACTTTCACAACATATTTTATGACATTGCTCGTATCTCTCCATGTAGTGGTGCTCATAGCATTGAAAATGTCTATGATAAAAAACAACAGCAGCATCTTTTCAACTTCCACATGCCAACACTTGCAATTTGGTTGAATGAGGACATCTATCATCTGGAACATGATCTCTGCTTTTTACTGTTGTAAAGGTTACTGTTTAAAATAAAAGCAGATGGATGCAGCTCACTGATGGCCTGTGATGGGTTACCTAAGTCAAGTCAAGACAAGACTCTGCAAGTCGAAATTTGTATTAACTGTGAATTAACAGAAACCAGTAGATGAAGACCAAAACCAAGAATGTATTATTTTGTATCTCAATACTTTGATTTCCCCACCCATGGCTCTCAGCACCACGGCCACTGGTTCCTACTGAAGATGGATATCTTTAAAAATGGCTTACAAATAAAATTTCATTTTTTAAAAAAAAAAAGGCTCAGGCATTTCCTAAAACAGTTGGTCACTTTAGTGACTTTAATGGTTAGTTTTTGACAAACGTTACTCAACCAGGAAGAAAATGGTGCATTTTTTGGGGACTATTTTCAGTGGTGGATTAATACACATTTGGTGCTGTAGTGAGTATTTTTGGCAGGAGGACGGCGTATGGGATTGAGTCAAAATAAACTACAGGGTGTGTGTGTTCATGGTAATGAAGGAACATGTCACCCAGTGCAGTGTGGCTTAATGATTTGTTTTAATATGTTTTTTGGAAAACAATGGAGATCTATGGCCACGTTCACACCTGGCATTACTAGGGCGTCAAATACCGAGGTTTTGTCACGGCCGTCGGTGTTCAGTACCACCGCACAAGGCACCCCTTAGTTCCATTAACTATAATGTAAACCCATACACTGTCCATTTGTGATTGGATCACCCAAGACGCATATTATTGCCAGGTGCATACAGGGTCTATGACACAATATAAGAGGCTTTGATACACACAGAATACTTGTGTAGTCAAGGTTGAATTATTTGTCACGTAACTTCCGTACTTAAAGGCAGGGTTGACGATGTTATCCAGTATACACTATTTGTTATATTGGTTGAAATGGTCTTTACACCCCGACAGTGATTCATTACTTATGAGCTCTGAAAAAGGACCTGAAAAGAGCCGTCATCTGTAGCTGCTGTAATCCTGTAAAAACGTCTACCAATCACTGCCTCGCGGTCCGCTTGGAAAGAACCAATCAGATGCCTCCCTGCCTCCCTGTCTGTGAAGTAGTTATGATGCCAGGTGCATACAGGGTCTATGACACAATATAAGAGGCTTTGATACATACACAATACTTGTGTAGTCAAGGCCCTAAACCTAACCTTGTTGTTTCCTGTGAAGACGGAGAAGTTTATTTTAAAAAGACTGGAGCGGAAATTGACACATGCGTCACATGTTGCTGGACATTCGTAGGAAAACGCACGGAAAATGAGGAATATCTTTTCTTAAGATATCATACAAACCATTGTATGAGGATAAGTTGTAATTGTTGGTTTGGGTCTGCACATTGGATTTGTTGACAATAAGAAAAATATAGAATATCACCAGATGTATCCTCTGAACAGGTGATTTGTAATACATGGGATACAACATAAAAAAGCATGGTCCTTTGTGTTTGTCTAATACAGTACAAAATCAAATGGTTTGCTTCTATGTTTGCCACCTGTCTTGACATACACTTATTTCCATAATTTGTGTTTTTTAATGAAATCTATAAGAAAAACATACAGCAAATTCTATTTGAAATGATCATAGTACAATGATATGTACCATACCAGTACATACTTTGACAGAAAAGACCATTTCTGAATGGTAGAATATTTAAAATACCCTTTTCTGTTTGTTATGTATGTTGTTACATAACCCAGATTAAGGCTTCAAGAAGGATCCAGGAAAAACTGAATTTGCTGTCCACTTTTTTTAAGTTCACCTATGAACCACAATTTTGCTTCGCATGCTTGATTAACTTCACCCACATCAATGCATATCTCATCACAATGCTTGCATTCACATTCATTTTCCTCCAAAGTTGCACAGGCATTGCTCTGCTATAGCGAGCAGAATGTGAGACGCAACTCGTCTGGTGCGTCTTAGCTTCAGATTGCATCATTTTCCGCGTAGTATCTCCCAACATGTCCCAGATATCAGTCTCCTGCTGCAGACAGGGGTGTCACAGCCGGATTTACATACAGCCCCCAACAACACAGACACCCGGGCGTACCACAACACCACACACCAGCTCAATATTTCATAGCCATATGAAATATGCCTGAATGTGTGCACGGCATCTGCCATCTTTGGGGCTTTGCAGCCCCCAGGAGGCCCGTTTGATCTGTAATTGGGAAGTGTGCTGAATTAATCAGCAGTTTATCCGCTTTTTAATTGAAATAACAATTTCAAAAAACACTGATAACACAGAGAACAGCACCACTGATCCTTCCCATATTGTCTTTTGCCTATTGTCAATTTTCATCTGTGTGCTCACTAATGGCCTGCTGAGATTCAGGGAAATGTTACAATGGTGACGGGAATCAGAAAGAGCTAATAAATAGAGAAACGTCTTTTACTGTGCAGACGACACATTGTCTGGATGCTCCGTGGAGAGTTCATCTGATGTTTTGATTTTGATTTCTTTCAGTGTTCTGTTGTTTGTGGTGGTGGGGGGGATTTCTCATCAGATTCCTCCTCACTTAAAAAGGGCAAATACTCTGCATCAGTGAAGTTATATTGGATTATATAATCCATAAAGAATATTTTGCATTTTTGCTTAGTGATTCCTAAGGCAGTGAGCGCCTGCCAGCGCTGCCACCCACAGACGTTGGCATGTAACCTCGCCACCATGTCCAAGTCCTGACACTTCCTGCCCTCCGCCAACAGAGAACTGTAGTACTGTGTTCCAGATGCAGTAAAACGTATCCTATTGCCACTTGCAGTTAAATGTCATTTTATCTCATTTAACTGTCACTTCACTATTATTCAAGCAAGAGCAGAATTTAAAGCTATTGTAATATGTTTTATATATATAAAAAAATCATATGACTCTGGGTAATGTGCATTTTGTGGATGTAAACACATTACTTCACATTTTCTTTGGCAGTTTTCAGGAAATGCAGGTAGATTTTGAGCTACATGTGGATGGAAACCTGGCAAATGTGTTAGTGTCAAACTCAAAGAGAATTTTCATGGACTCTCTTTCTCTCACCTCTACAGAGCATTTTACATTACATTAATACAAATGTGACAAACTTTTGTACAAATGAAAACATCAATAATCCTTGCAATGAGATGATAAAACAAGAACACAGAAATCAGTGAATTATCTGACAGCTTTAGTTATCTTTCTGATTACATTTTTTCATCCCCATCCTGCAAAGTGAAAACCATATATCTCCAGCTATGTTGATCTTGATTGGTTTTGATAAATTGAAGGATTCTTAAGCTAAATAAACTATTTAAAAAAGCCACTTTCTCTGGAAAATGCATCGTCACAGAGCTGAAAACGACTGTTTTTTTCTGATCTGAGAAAAGTTGTGGTTACATATGTTGTACAAGATACATATTAATGCAGTAGTAATCCAAAAACAGCATATATAATAGTAAAACACGACAGGGAACATTTTACTGCTCAATGAGTGCTTTTACTTTTCATTAGTACTTCAGTAAAGGGAATTTGAATGCTTCCAGTGGTTCACTGTATGAGACAGTATGGTTGCTAGTGGTACTTTTGTTTACTTTGCCTTTCTGGTTTAGTGTTGTTAGCTATTTCTGGGTCATATTGATATTTCTGGTTAATCGCTGATGGGTTGCAGGTGGGTCATATAATACATAATTAATGAGGAAAAGCATGTAAAACAATGGCTTACAAGATTTCTTAAAAACAATCACTGCAGGCTCTGGAATGATCCTTGTGTGTGTGTGTAATGTGTCACTAGAAGCCCGTCAGTGGGACACACTGATCAGACTGACACTGGTAGCAAGTAACGTTACCACTAACTAGCTAACATTATAGTTAGCTAACCTTAACTTTAGCTGACAGTTCAAACCAGTTTTTCCAAACAATGTGTCACTTTTTAGAATAACAATTTTAATATTGGTATTTTCTTACGACTGCAGATTTGCTTCAAAGTCGGTGAGAAAAGAAAAATTTGAAACGGCTCCCGGTAAATCTGCCATTCTGCAGTCATCTTGCTGAGTTAAGTGCGCATGTGCGAGACTTTTGTAATTTGCTTGTTAACTTCTAGACACAACCTAGTCATTACTCCACTATATTTTATTATGCTATATTAGACCTAATGCTCTGAATTTGAATTTAGGACCTTTAATTTAAGGTAATATCTACTTAATATAATAATTTAATGCTACATGTAGGTGCAATTCAGAGTGGTGCTGGACCAGGCCATGTCAGACCCACTGGTCCCCCACCCTGAGAAGCTTCCAAGCTGCTGTCCCACTAGCCTATTTCACAGCTCCAGCCGCCTGGCAGGTGAACTTGTAGGCTGCAGAGTGTTGGCCACTCTCTGCAGTGCAGATGCCCTGCAAGCTGGGCCACAGCACAGTGCAGATAGCAAAATATGATTAAATCAGGAGTAAAATACTGTTAGGCAGAAGGATTGAATCTACATAGATGCCCGATATCGAAACCAAACTGAAAGCGCTCGCTACGTTTAAAGGTGCAACGTGTACTACCGAAACACCTGCTCCAAAGAAATAGGGGAAAGCATTTCACCTCTACTACTGGGTCCATACACTCTAATTTTAGAGTCATCACTTGTATAAAAAAGCCAACCACTAACTAACAGCATGGCAAGAAAACATAAATTTCAGCCAAACTGCAGAAAGTCTGAGAGCCACTCCAAATAAGACTGTTATCTTCTAATCTTCATGTGTGGCGTCGGCCTATAGAGTTTTACGTTTGCCATCTGTGTGTTCACTGTGACACTTACTGGGCCGTTCGGAGCGCATTGTCGAGAACCGCTCATCGCTCGTTGACTTCGGGGAAGCGAAGAAGAGTTTGGTTGTAACTTTAGTATATCCAGCATCCAGCAGCAAAAGTGAACTTCATTCAAGGAGCCGCGGTCTGCCCGCTGCAGATGACATGCTTGACTCAGTCTGCAGAGCCCTGAAGCCCCGCCCCCGCTGCTGCACAGAGAGCCGTTCGCTTGCTTATTCAAAGTTTATTAATTGAATGCGTCGCATGTCCAAACTACTCCAAATTCAACACAGACTGTTGTAGAAATGTTTATTGAAAGTAGATTTTTCAATCTCAACCATATACCAACCTCTCTGACCATGACTCAATGTTGAATTAACAACTTTTGCTATCTGGGAGGTGAATTCATTTATGAAAATATATTGTTGTGCATTGTGTATGTATATGATTTTTTCCTAAAGATGCACCAACAAATATTTTTCATATTAACTGAGGATCCAATGTCTTGCAGATACAAGCAGAGAATTATCACCCAACTCTGCAATTCCCCTCTTCCCTTAAGAAAATATTAGCCTATTTTAGCTAGCCCATAAACTCACCTCTAATCAACCGTTTTCAGCAGCAAAGAAAACGTTGATAAACCCACTGTAGTATGCTACAAGCTAGTGAGGAAAGTGGAATATAGCTAACGGTGGAACACAGCTAGTAGCTAAATAGACATATATTTTTTCTCAGGAGTTGGTGGAGACCAAACCAAAGCTAAAAGGAGAGTGACTATTTAACTTATTTATCAGGTGTCCGGAAAGACGATTCCAATGCTAATGTTGCATGTACAACGTTATAGGACGATGATAGGTGAATGTGTTTTCAGTTAGTTCCACTGCTGCCAAGTGGCCGATAATTTACTAATGCAGCTTTACATACATGTAATAAGCCGTGATGTACTTAACTGCGATTGTCGTTTTTGTACTTCAGTCGTTAGTCATTTAACGGATAACAGCATAGATTAGAGTTTAGTTTATATTAGTGGTTAGTAGGTTTAATCCCTGACTGTATGACATGCTTTACTCAAGTATTTTTCACTATTACATCACTGCATATTATCATTGTATGTTTGCAGTCAGGACAGCATGCTGTCTCGATGCTGCACAGGCTCAGAGGTCTATTTAGATAAAGCACAAAGTATCCATATGCTGTCAATAGAGCACAGAAAAGGTTGCTCTCTGTTGCCTATGATGTTGCTATATTTATAGTGATTGTACGGACCGTTAAACAAAAGCATGGAGGTGTCTCCCACCATCCCCCTGGTAGTAGCCATAGCAGAGGTGATATAATAAATTGTTGCAGTGGAGATCAATGTCTGTGGGAAGAGGCGAGGGAGGAAGGGAGCGAGTCTCATTGTTCCTGCTCTCTGTGTTTCCGCTCTTTAAGGCAGATCCCAGGCTGCCCATATGACGAATGGCGACCATTCTGGAGTGGCCGTTTGGTACTTGGCATCACGGTAGACTGGGAGCCCGGGGCCGTCAGGTCTGAGATGGCGGCTGTCCCCAGCGCTCTCCAGACGGGGCCTCTAGGGGCCTCCGCTCTGCCTAGATGGAAAGGAGGCGCCATAAATCACCCCGTCTGGGGGGCTATGCTCTGCCTCGCCATCCATCTCCGCCCCCCGCTCCCTGATGGGGAAGACGGGGCAAGAGGGGTTTGGAGGCAAAGGGTAGAATGGGTTCACATACCTGGGGAGGGACAGGAGGAGCTGCAGGGAGGCAGGGCAGGGCAGGGGTCTCTAGCAGCCCAATGATCCAGTAACCCAGGGGCCAGGAGACACTGTGAAGAGAGGAACCACCAGAGAGGCCACACCAGGAGTCAGAGTCAGGATAAGCTACTGTATATTAGTACTTTAGAACACAGCTTTACGGATAATTCCAGTTACTGTAATTTCAACCGGGGTCTTATTTTTCATAGTTTTGGGCATCATTCCCATCTGTAGTAATATCATTGTTATCAAGTTGGTTGCTGAGATGTTAATGTTACCTACAATTATTTTGTTTTCAGTATTATTTTTCTGTTGTTACGAAGAACAAAAAAGAGAATAGGTTAACTCACCTAGTCTGTCTGGTCTCTTATTGGTAAGACAGAGGAAGAGTTTCCTGTTGGAGGAAGTAAGTTAAGCCCTGCCCCATCCAGTAGCATGTACATTTGATTGTTAAAATGTCAAATACCATAATTCATGGTTAAAAGGTTACACGTCATAATTGAGTATTTATGTTAGAAGAAAAAAATCATACAAGAAGATTCTGTACAGTTTAAAAACAATTTAGCTACTGATTTTTGTCCTCTACTCATCCCCCAATCAACACCTCCCTACAAGGTTAGACACTGGTCCAATATTTATTCACAGGCCACAGGGGTTACAAAATACTAGAGGAACGAAAGAGCTACGATGAGAGCTACATCTTCATAATGCTTAATGGTTATATTGCTAATATTTTTATGTAGGCAAATAATTTAAAAATAAAAAAATAATACATCCAGAGCTTTTAGAAAGGTGCCAAATAAATATGTGGCTTTTCCTAAAAAAAATATGATGATTGTATTTTAATCATTTTTAAATTTTTGACGAGTCCAAAATTAATGTTTTTATATCTGGGGAAGATCGGACGTTCGCACTTCTAACAAGGCTTGTGAGTCAACAGTATAAGGACGATGGTATCACGTGTTATCTCTGTGTCGTCAGTGATCAAGTTGCCAGTTTGTGTGGAAAAAGAAAGGATAAATGGCTGAGTTTGACACTGGTGTCTCCATCAGGCTGCATGGTAAAATTACAATTTGGCATATTTAAACAAAACCAACAACAACTACCAACAGCCATAGTCCTTACAATCTTAACTAATGTGTTATCACCGGTTAGATTGTTAAAATGAGAAAAGCTTCCAGCAGATTCAATACCTGAGAATCTATGTTAGCATTTTAGCAACCGCTTCTGGATCAAAAAGCTTGGGACAAAATCATTCCTATACGCTGTGTTAAATAATTTGCTTTTCAGCTGCAGTTTATGAAATGGACTGTTTTGTCTTTGGTTATAACATTGTAAAACTCATCTTTACATCCGGGAGCAATACAATAGTGTCCCACTTTTTGTTTTCTTCTGTCCTGTGTCTCCTCATTCTCCATCGTTTACGGTCTCTACCGTTGTATCTGTGCAACTCAGTCGGGCCATCCAACCTTGTGACGTCACAGGCTAGAGTACTGCAACATGGTGGCGCTCTTGCCACGAAAGATGAAACAGATCTTGATTTTTTTTTTCTTTTAAATGCTGACATTTTTCATGTTTGTTTTATTCATTAGAGTGGAAATCCATTTAGTAAACCAAACTTGGTTAACTTGGGGGCAGCAGAAGCGAGCTGTAAGCACAATAACATATTGTCATCTTGTAAAGTTGTTACTGTGAACTGTTAGCAAACAGTTGCCTTTTTACACATCCAGCAGTTACGTAGCAACATTAGCATTAATTTGTGTTTCTTTCCACCTGTGGCCGATATTCATTGTCCTTTACGCTGTTTTTTGGTCTCCACCAACACCTGAAAAAAATGCTCTACTATGTTCACCAGCTAGTCACTAACTTTGTCTATCCTGTGTTTTGTGCTGGTAGTGTACATTGGGCAGAGCCTTCGCGCTAAAAACTGTGGCCTCCTTCTGCTGGAAACAACACTGATGAGAGCTAAATCTAAACAGTAAAGTTGCAGTCCATATAAATCAAAGCAGTTAGCTGAAACTGTAGCTGACAGCTGCAGAGTTGGTGTTCTCTGTGGATTGTCAACATGAGTGACCCCTTTCACATTACACATAGTAATTTGAGCCATCGTTAATATAAGAATGTTGTTTAAGCAACTTTCAAAAGGATTCAGCAGCCATACAAGTCAGGCTGTTCTCATACACCGTTCGTAGCTATACCTATGAAAAGTAATGCATTGTAATTCCCATGTAGGAGTCAGCCCCTATGTTGGTTGGGTTGGTTAGGTTTAGGAATGAGTGGTGAGATTGGTTAGGGTTAGGGTAAGAACACCAGGGTAAGCCAATCACAGGTAGATTAGGGCGTGTCATGGGGTTTCGAAATAATGGGCCGTCCGGACAATGGCAAAGCACCAGCGGAAGTTCTGATCTGAGGGCTGAGGGAACATAAATACGCTCCTAATTCGTATATAACCCACAAATAATTTTGTGTTTAATCAACGTAACCAGGAAGTATAAAGAACGACAAGGAGTAAGGAGGAGGTTGGGGTGGTGGGGTAGGTCCACCAAAACCAAGGAGACCGTTGTTTGTGTCCCGTGTGAAACCAGAAGACAACGTTGATTTATTTGTCCCTTAACTTCTGTACTTAAGTAATGCCACTTCTATAGTTATTTTAACCTAAACCACAATCTTTTCCTAAGCCTAACTAAGTAGTTTTGTTGTCTAAACCTAACAAGTTGTGAAGACAGAAGCGACACGAGCGGAAATTGACACATCTTGCTGGATATTCGTAGGAGAACACACGAAAAATGAGGATATCATACCAACTGTTGTACGAGAATATGTTGTACAAGTACATTTTCAGCCATCACAACTCACATAACTAAACATTCGCCCAAATCGTTCCAGTTAGGCCAGATAGCATGTTTTGAGCAGCAATGTGAGCGGCATTACACTTTAGCATGTATCCAGATCTGTCACTCCTTACTTAGCATAATTAGTTGATAAAAAAAAAAAAATTCTAACTGAAATGTTATATTAAGTGTTACTACTGTATAGTAGTAACTGATGCTGCTTGTTACTGAGGTCTGAGAGGGAGGGAGTCAGAGCATGAGTACATATCAAAGGGTAACAAGCTGAGACTGATTTTGATTGTATGAGTGGGAGTTGGTGTGTGAGCATTCATGTGTATGTATCTATGTGTGTGTGTGTGTGTGTGTGTGTGTGTGTGCCTGTGGCGGTAGCAGGGGTCGAGCAGAGAAGGCTTTCGCTCCATATCTTCAAACAGCGGCATGGTTCTATGCAGCAGGACCCTGCAGACGGTGGCAGTGCCGGGGGCTGCCGGGGTGGCTGAGAGGAGGCACACTGCTTCAAAAAAACAAGACACAACTGCAGGGCAGAGCATCTGATCCAAGCACGCGCCTCCACCCTCCAACCACGGCAACAAGGAGGAGAGAAGGGGGGGCGGGAGAGGGTGACTTCTCTATTCGCCGCTGCTTAACTCTCTCTCCAGTGCAAACAAGAGAGAAGAACTGAAGACGCTACCATTACAGCCCGTCATGCAGCTTAAACACCCTGCTCCATCTCCCTCCATCTCTCCTCCTGGGAGTGGAGAACCAGAAAATGTGCCAAAAGCTACAGAATAAACTAAAAAAGATACATTTTCTTTAAAAAAAAGTGTTCACACAGCATGAATAAGTTCACAGTGTTGTCAAGTTCAAATCTTTCAAGTAGTAGTAGTATTTGAAAATGGAGAAGCGATAGTAGTAATAGTTGGAGTAGTTCTTTCGGAGGTTGAAGAAGTTGAAGTACTACAGTAGTAGTAGAAGAAATAACAATGGTAGCTGTAAGACTGGAATTATTAGAGCACTGTAATATTGACAATGATGGTGGTAAAAGTAATAATAGAAGTGGTGATAGCCGTAGCAGGAAGCAGGAGGAGGAGGAGCATTCGTAGGTACTAGAGGAGGAGAAGCATTCATAGGTACAGCACTAGAGGCTATGCTATCTGTAGGAGTACACAAACAACAGCAGTATTTGTAACAGTAGTGGTGGTAGTGCAGTAATCAGTTGTGGAAAGTAACAAGGTACATTTACTCAAGTATCATACCTCTGTACAATTTTAAGGAATTTGTCTGACAGCTGCTTTACTGGTTACTTTCCAGGTAAAGCTTTTACACTGACCTGAACGCACTCAAGACGCATTGAGGACGCATTGAGATCCGATCGCTCAAACCACATTCAGAGGTAGTCTGGGCCGCATATGGCCACATTCATTTGGCAGTGTGTATACGCGAATGTGTCCTGGGCCACATTAAAGACCGCCTACTCAACTGACGTTCCGCTTGGATCTGCAGGGTCTCACTGCGCTCCTCATGTGAATAGACAGGCCGACGCAAGACTCACGGCATGGAAACGTCTTCTGTACACTACTGTACTGTATCCTGTTGGTAAAACCGTATTTAAAATAAATCTTAATCTTAAATTTTTAAATATATCTTATCTATAGGCTATATACTGTTATCTACAGACTATCAGACTAGGCACAGGAAGTGCATTATTATCATACTGTCGGTGATGTTTCTGTGTTTTTGTTCCGGTTCCTTCCTCTGAAGTTATGTGCCCTGATGTTGCCCGGCAAAGGCGCCGATGCTGCTGGCATTGAGGTGCCCGGGACCGCCGATACAATATAATAAACCTTATATTTTGATGTTAATGAAATGCACCCGAATTAACAAATATGTAGGATATTACTACTGACATTCACAACGTCTGCTGTATTAGCCATGTGTTTACATGTTTATATGCATGTAGAGCTGGGAAGTGAGATCCGATCACAAGTGGTCACTCAAGATGCATGTGGAGATGCATTCTATGCATGTTAATGCCAGGTCTGAACAGGGACCTAAGTGATCTAACTCAAAGGTCCCATCACTAGCTTTCAGGCAGAGGTGTTTTTCAAGTCACGTGTAAAGCCCCTTTCACACATGCACTGCAACCTTGAACTTATCCAGACATTACCCGGAGGAGCTGTATGTGAGAATTCAAATGTCTGAAACATTTGAACAGGACATTAAACAGACTTTACCCTACCAGCTCCCTAGTACAAAGTCTGCGTAATGTCCGATTGAGCCCATGTGTGAATAAAGCCGGTCACTGTCCGGAGAATTCACGGCGAGTGGGCGCGTTGATGACGTTTCAATCATGCGACTGGCGCAAAACCGAAAGACAAAGATGGCAACAAAAATGTCTACTTGTAGAGTCAAAGAGATTCGGGAGCCAAAATCGGCAGACAAATTCACGGAACAGACTCGGTTGTTTATGACCAAATGACAAACCAGTTACGAGACCGCGGTATGATCAGCATCAAGTCCTACCCGCTGCGTCTAGATGCTCTCCACATAGTTTACACACTGTTTATGTTCATACGGTTTATGAGGGGCGGCGCAAGAACGTTGGCGCTGTACTTTATGATTATGAATCTCCCAGAGAACCTGTGATGGAGAGGGCAGAAAAGAGTCCCAGCAGCTTGTGAGAAGTATACAAGAAAAAGTTACGGTATGCCATGGAGTAAAATGTAGAAGTGCCAGTACTGCGTATACCGGTGACTACCGGCCCACTTCGAGTACTGATCTGTTTTCAGGAAAAGGAAGAGTTGATTCACTGCACAGCTTTTTTATACCAAGTCATTCCAAGTCAAAAGGCTAAAGTCACAGTTATGTCTTGAATCATTGCTTTTAAAGCCAAACTTACAAGTCAAGTTTTAAGTTATCATTTTATGATTCAAGTCTTGATTTCATCTCAAGTGACTCAACTCCACACCTCTGGCTTACAAAGGTTTCAGCAGCATCTCACTGTCTTCATTCTGTTATGATTCTGTTAGTTTTGGTTTTGGTTTTTAGTTGTTTTGTGTTTGCTTGCTCTCTCTGTTCTCTTCCCCTCTGTATTTTACTCCTGGCAGGGCATGTGTGTGGCAGGGGGTGACGAGGCACACCAGGTTCCACTCAACCTCATCAACCTCACCATAAAAGCCTGGTCTCCACTCCACTACGGCGGCAGATAATTCCGTCTTGTTCGGTAGTGCATCACGTTCCTTCTTCTGAGTATATATATTCTAGTCTGAGATTTTTCCAGTGTTCACTCGTGACTTTTTGACTTCCCAGTGTTTTTTGTATCCTTGTCAGATCTTCCGGTCTGCTTCGCTGCTGCTGCTTCCGCGTGCGTCTCCAGTGACTGAGTTTTCCATGCGCTTAGTCCTCGTGGTCCAATTCCTACGAGCCACGAGCCGGCAAGCTCCCTGCCCTCCTGCTTGCGTTTTTTTCCTCGTTGTTGGAAAATGAACTCTGTTTAATTTTTTACCTACCTGTGCCAGTCTCTGCTTTGGGTTCCAACCTAAAAACAAAACCTAACACATTCAGGAACAGGAGCTGACTCGGGTGTGACTTAAGTGTTGAGGGGAGATGGTAACCCCTGTCTTTGCTCAAAGATGGTGTCCGTTGTCAGATGTGAATGTCCTCCTGATATTTCTCAGGCCGTCCAATGACTTCTCATCGATGACCTTTGACCTTTTCCCAGTCTGGTGCTCACAGACAGCTGATGTTGTCAGTTTTTGGTGTTCATCCGAGATCATTAGCATTGTTTCGATGTAGTGTTTCCCACAGCTGTGACATGTGACTGTAAAGGAGACGGTGTCGGATGCCGTACAGATTGTAAAGAAATTTAGATTTTTTATGATTTGTGATATTGGGCTATACAAATAAAATTTACTTGACATGATGAAGGTGTTGAATATGACACAGGCAATCAGAAACATAGCTGATACCTGATTTTGAAGAGCTTGAAATGTCATTACAGCTATATTTTAGCAAATGGTTCTGAAGATTTCCTACACTTTAAGTGAGAGACAGTTTTATAAAGGGTTAATGCTTCTATGTAGTAGCCACAGCAGTAGTAGTAGTAGTGCTAATAGTCACAGGGAGTTCCACTGGCACTGAGAGGAGTCACGCCGCTTCAAAGAGAGACAACTGCAGCGCACAGTATCTGATCCAAGCACGCGCCTCCACCCCTCCAACCACCGCAACCATCCAGGAGGAGAGGGTGACTTCTCTATTCGCCGCTGCCGAACTCTCTCCAGTGCAAACAAGAAAGAAAAAGTGCAAAAGTTACCATTACAGCCTGTCACACAGCTTAAACACCCTGCTCTATCTCCCTCCATCTCGCCTCCTGGGAGTGGAGAACCAGAAAATGTGCCAAAAGCTACAGAATAAATAACAGAGATGAAGAGGGGTGGGGGGGGGGGGGGCTCGCTTCAAATGAATGCTAATTCTACTAACACCCACCCACCCCCCCACCACCACCAAAAAACTTTGTTCACATATTGATGCGTTCTGCAATCAACTTCAATGGCACGAGCCATCTTGTGGGAAGAGAGAGGACGATCAAGCCAGGGAATGGTGTGGAAGAGGGAGAGCGCGAGAAAAAGTCGGATGAAGAGGGGGAAAAAGTGAAACGGGGGTCCCAGATTATTTCTTCACTCAAGCCCAACCACTGCTTTCATTAGCCCCCCCATTAATTAGCCTCCTTGAGCTCATTTGCAAGTCAATGGCTGTGGCTGTAGGACCGGCGGCTTTGAGCCGCAGCGCCCCTGTGATCTCTGGGTCCTCGAGCCCCTCCACCCCTCACACACTGGATGCAAGCCTTCCTGACAATTAGTACAAAAGAGATTCATGCTCCGTATAGCCAATACATTATTCATATTTTCTCCTCACTTAAATAAATCATAATGTTCTTGAGGGTTTTACTTAAACAACATGCTTTCTCTCTCTCTCTCTCTCTCTCTCTCTCTCTCTCTCTCTCTCTCTCTCTCTCCCAGCTACAGCCCACTCTCTTAGCTTACATCTAAATGAAATTGGTCTGCAATGACCTTGCCCCATATTTGGGTCACTTCCTCAACAGTGTGAGACAAGCCGAACCCCCCGTTACCCCTTCAAGATGATCGACATGGCTCTGAGAAAAGAGGACAGCTTGTCCACTAGTCCATCCTCTCATGTCTAAAAGGACAGATCAGACCCCACGCCTTTAACTTCTAAGAATTCCACAGTTTATCGAAACAGTGTCCCGCTTTTATTATGCGTGTTTTGTTTTTTTATGTCGGTTTTGATGCTTCTGAATAATCAGCCCTTTTTTTTCCCACAGACACTCGGGTTGAAAGTCTTCCTGCAGTTCTGACTTGCTCCCCGAGAAAGCGAGCCCAGGCTTCGTCTGGAGGATTGCGGGCCTCGATGCCTCTTATGTCCTCTGCACTGATCTGTTAGCAGTGTTGTGCTGGACCAGAGCAGTCTGGGCAGAGCAGAGCAGCTGTCTCAATGATTTAGCAGCCCTTTGTACTATTATTCATCTGATTGGAGGGAGTCAGTGTCCAGCTGAGGGCCTGCATCTTTTATGACCACTTGCAGTCCATTCAGACAAAGGTACCTCCACGGAATACGTTCAGGACCCGCAGCACATGTATATTGATGTATATAGCTGCATATTGATTTTGAACATCTTTATTTCATTGTGAAAAAGGAGGAGACTCGCTATGCTAAGATACGACTTTCTCGGGTTACCTCTTAAATTGTCTGTCTTGCTTTTTTCCCTCTTGTTGACGTTGATATCATTAGACAGGCGCTGTCATATTTCCTGCCGCACTTGTCATGTTAGGTAATCCATCAATGCCTGTCCAACAGCTGTCTCTTTTAGCTGTAAACTTCGCCGCTCATTTGGAAAGTTACACAGTGCGCTTCAAGGTACATAATCCTCCACTTTCTCCCTCAGAAGTTCCTCAGCCTCACTTTGGCTGTTGTATATTTGAGTGTTTTACTCTAGCATGGCGGGGTCCGGGAGATCTGAAGCTTCACATAGACACAGCTAGCCTGTCACTTGAGACTGGGTAGAAACAGGTAGTGCAATTAGCCAGCGGAGAACATGTTTATCTGTCAGCCCAAAGACAGGATGGGATGGCTTTGAGGAGAAGGAGGGGTGTGGGGGGGGGGGATCGCACTGCCCCTTTTAACTGTGTACAGGCTATTAGACTATTTCACAGAACTCATTTTCAGATACAAAAAGGGGAATGCCGGTGCTTCCATCGCCCCCCCTCCCCCTCACCAATTAGGAGAAGAATCCCCCTTCTTCAGCATTTATTACACCTATTCAGTATTCTGGATGCTGCTATCAGTTTTCCATAACTAGGCTGCACAAAGAGCAAACGCTCCATTTGGTGTGATTTGTTGCCCCGCTTGACCACTTCTTTGTCTCGGCCGGGCTGGCTAAGCGCTGTGGAATGGGGCACCCCTGCTGTTTTATCAAGTCTGCTGAATCCGTAATGAAATAAGTGAGGGTGACAGTGACAGGGGAGGGAGGGGAAGCGGAGGTAAGAGCAACAGACCGCCTTATTTGAATCATTTAAGCAAGATGCAATTACGGCTGCGCCCGGCGCAGGGGGAAACAGCCCCATTTTAAAGGCAACACAAATCAATGAGCACAGCGATGGTGATGTGTTTGACAGAAGTGCCTGTTAGTGGTATACGACTGCTCGCGAGGATCATTACACACCCTGTAGACAATACATTATCACCAAAAGAGAGGAATGAAAACAGAGCAGTGGGAGGCAAGGAGGGGCCGCTGGGCCATCTGTATTATGGCTTTGGGCGGCCATTCGGAGATGGAAAATGACACTTGCTTTCCACATCTTTCAAGTACTCTCGTGTGCTTTTGGCACTTTTGCACACTTTTAAAAAAAATATCTGCAAGTGTCGATTTCTTCAAGGCGCTCAATGTATGATTCTTAGACTTCATGCTATATGATCAGATTAATTGTGATGTGACAAAGCAGTTACAACCATGGTGAAGTCAAGGCAAGAGGTGTAGGTTCTGTTTCATGTGTTCATCCCCCCCAGTTGCAGTCTCACGGCAAAGTGTGTAACAGACCCGCCTGTCCACTGGAAGAAAGCTTGTCAGTGTCACGTTTTGCCTCGCCGAGACGTGAATATTACACGCCCGCATGAAGGTGCATTAAGTGTTCTAGTGACGGTTGTTGTACAGTAGTGACATAAGTGTAACTTCAGAGCTAGTTTTATAGTATATATGGTGAGAAAGACCACTTATAGTTGGCCGAAGGGTGAGGTGGATGGGATGGGTCTAACAAACACAAGACTTTCAACTGAGAGACCCGTGTTCCAGACCGGTGTTTTGTTTTGCAAGTTATGTTAGTGACATTTGTCACGTGTTTTGTAGTGATGGTGGTCTCATGTTTTCCGTACTGACGTGACGTTTTTTTACGTGTTTTACTTAGATTACTTACTTATTTTAAGCCCAACTATGACGTTTTCCTTGTATCTAAGGGTTTTTCTTGCCTGAACATAAATCAGTGGTTTTGTTGCCCCCTACTGGTACTGCACGTTTATACAGGCGTGTAATATTCAAGTCTCCTCTGGTGGACAGGTGGTCCTGTTACACGCTTTGGAGTGAAACTGGGTTGGATAACCGTTGATTCAGAATTGTGTCGGGCGCTTGGACCTGGTATACCTGCTTGTAGGTCTACTTTTATTAAACATGTATTTAACGGCAGTACACTGTCTTAAAGTTAACTGAGATACTGTGTTACAGTATAACTGCTCTTAAAGCTAGGGTTGGTAACGTTCTTCAAAGACATACTTTGTTATATTTGTTGAATTTCTCATTACATATAGACAACAATCAATAAATCAAATGCTCTGACAACAATAAAGAAAAACAATCTGGTATCTTTGGCTGTCGCAAGACTGTAATAAGCCCGTCTTGTTTCATTCGGCCCATTCGGCGGCATTCTCGCTAGATTTAGCGACTTTTGGAAAAGAGCTTGTAACAATAGGCTGGGTGATTGGTTGGATGATTTTTTAAACCTAGTACACTCCTGCTAGTTTCTCAAGATTACCAAGCTTCTTACTAGTGCTAGTGTTTCTCTGATTTAAGACCACATCTCCCATAATACCCCTTTCCCAACTCACTGGTGTCTTTGAGTTTATTGAAAAGGATTAACATCCCTCCAGTCTGATGGCACAAAGAGTTAAATGCACTTCACATGCTGCCATTCTACAGTCTATTTTTTGTATTTTCATGGTAATTATTATACAAATGTTTTAAAGACACTGCTGTTTTATTGATGCTAAAGGGGCGCTCTACCAATTTCAAATGTCAAAGTCAATTTCCTTTGTCACGGGGAGTAGGCTGCTACTACACAGCCAATGAAAACAGCTGTATAATGACTTCTGTGGTTCTGAAGGAGCTTTCTAACGTCTGATGTAATAACCCTTGATGATGTCATTTAGGTTATTTCATCTTGGGCTTGGAAACGAAGAATTTTTTAACATATTGCCTAATAATACAAACCGGGGGTGTGGAGTTTGAAAAATGTGGGTGTTTACTAGGCAGGGAGGGTTGAATGAAAGGCACTGTCAAGTTGCATTATGGGAAATGTTGGATCCAGTGTTTGAGCCATACTAGGCATAAAAGTCAGGGTGTCTCAGTCGATTTTGACCATCCTTTTTTTTGTTTTTTGTCTGTCCCCCAACAGGAAGTGAATTGAATATAACTTGTACAACCCTTCTCACAAACATACTGTGTATGGATGGGAGTATTCTGCCAGTAAATCTCTGTGATGAAATTGACCACAAATAATTTTAAGGGTCAGTTTTATTTGGTTGAATTCAGACAGGAAGTCCTCATATGTAATGAGATGGAAGGAAGAGAGAGAGATAATGAAATAAGGTTGCCTGCTATGTCCATTTTGTGGGATTTAGGCTTTTCCAGGTAGTTAGCCTTTACATTAGATGAGCTCCAGTAGCATCCAAGCCCAGTGTTGGATATAACTTTGACTGAGCCCGGCCCCTCTGGGACACGTCAAGCACCGGTGCTTTCTCTCTCTCATTCTCTATTTGTATTTCTCTCTCCCTCCATCTCTCTCTCTCTCTCTCTCTGCCTGAGGATGAGGCCATCTGGTGTATGTTGGTGGAGCCAGGCATGCTGACTGGAGTTGGTGCGGACCAGGCCAGTCTGCGTACTGGAACACAACTCACTTTGTATATCGCCTTGTTTTGGCCACAGAGCCTCGTTGATCCCCCTCAGCAGAACATTTTACATTTGGAACACTCCTCATTTACACTTGTACAGACGAGCTGCACAGCGGCCGAGGAGTGGCATCATGAATAAAATTATCATATCAAAATATCAGCGGTGAAATTATCTGTTTCTGTGTGTGTGTGTGCGTGTGTGTGTGTGTCAGCCTCCTTCTCTTGCGGAGAGGGAAGAGGAGGAGGAGGTAGACGCTGGGGATTGAGAAGCAACTGTGAGAACTTGTCAGAGGAAATTAGAGTGGGTTTCTGGACCATGGACTCACTGGCTGGAAAACAGGAATCAGAGAGAGAGAGACCCCCAGACTTCTGTCCAGCCGTGTGTAAAAGGAAAAGAATATTTTGGCTCTTTTTTTTCCTCCCCCCATCTCCAGTGATCTCCAGTCCAGCTGCCCAGTCAGTAAAGCTTGAAACTGTCAAGTCAACATCGGCCTTATTGTACCTGCCTGTGGCACGGCCTCCTAAAGATAGAGCTCAGTATATGCATGGATTGAAGTTAACCCCTCTATCCTGTCTATTTCCAGGGCAAGCCTTCTCTGTACCTGATGCCCCCCCACCCCCGCCTCCGTGGCTCTCTATGGAGGACCGTGGCTGGCCATTGGAGCTCCGTGCAGGTCCACCCCTCATCTATCAGTGACACTACTGGCTGACAGAGCACTTATTCATGCTCACTCATGAATATTCAATTTACTCCTTCTTCAAGGGTACAAAAGACATATCTATACACAGGAGAGAGGAGCTTCATCTCTCTCTCCGTTCGCTCTCTTCTTGTATCTTGCCTTATCTCTCTTTTTTCCCTCCTCCTCTTCCTCTGCCTACCTCTTTATACGTGTACAACCTAAACATCGGCAGCAATATGCAGGCCTTAATTTCATGCGCATGTTTCATTAGAGGTGTCGACCAGGAGACAATTTTTCCCTGACACTTTGAGCAAGCCAACACAATCCTGCACCGTTTGCGCGAAAGAAAAATCCCATTTGTCCTTTGTCAGCACAAACACTTTAATTTGAGGCTTTCACTCCTGAGTAAGCAGCAGATCTCCTCAGAAGCCCGGAGAGACACAGGAAACGCATGTGGGTCCTTCAATCTCTCCCTCATCAGCAGAGGCACACTTCATTCCGCATGGCCTCCATGTTTTTTATCAGTCAGCGGGGGCATGCATAAGTCAAAAGGAGAGGGAAAGTGCAGGTGTGTCAGCATATAAATAGCCGACACGACCAGCGGTCACACCGATTGTTGTGAAGTCTTAAAATGCTGCCTTATGCAGAAGAGTTTACCAGGATGTTTTATTACAGTCTGAAACACAGTCACAGACATCAGCACAACAGCACAACATGGCGTTTACATCGTGGTTAGAGCTTAAAGGAATACTTCACCCTTAAAATGACCATTTGTATATCAATTACTCACCCGTGTTAGCTTGAATTTTTCAAAAAAAACGTCTTCTTGTTTCCCTCCACAGTGAACGAAGAATCCGAAAATGGAGTAAAGCCTTGATGAATTGAATTGAGTAAATGGAGACCAGGTTTAACAACAGCAAAACTATATAAAAACATCCGTTAACGAACTCTCACACAACTTGTGCCGTATAAACCAGTCTCATTTATTCAGTAACGTAGTTAAAACAATTCCACCACTACCGTCTCATGCAGGTGCACTGTAAGTCCGTGCATGAGACGGTAGTGGCGGAAGAGAAACCTGGCCTCCGTTTACTTCAATTCATCGAGGATTTACTCCGTTTTTGTCCGTTTTCGGATTCACCGTGGAGGTATGCGAGGAAAAAACGTTTTCTTCAAGAATTCAAGGTTAACTCAGGGTGAGCAACTCATATACTAATGCTCATTTTAAGGGTGATGTATTCCTTTAAAACAGGTGTAGAGTGAGTTGGAGGATTGCCGTTTGTCTATAGACAGGACGTTTCTTTCTGAAACATGTCAGTTGTTAAAATGGGCCTGTGGTGGCAAGGTGAACGACCAGTTAAAACTGTAATTGAAACAGCACAGGTTAGAGCCCTGCAACAGACCCACACCCAATGGGCTCACATATAGTATTCTTCACACAAGTATACTTCCGTTACTTTTCATGTGTGACGGAAGTGTTCAGTGAGTGCGACACCATAAATGCCTTCAACGAGTGACTGTATGAAAGTGTGCAACGTTATCCCCATTTGTAATCCCACAAATTTAAAATTTCAAACTTGAAACTTGGAATTTGGGGGATTACTGACATAGAAACTGCAAGGTTTCTTGGAGAGGGATCAGGGAGGCGTTGGGAGGCAGCAAACAGGAGGCTCCGACAGCAGTGTTTTGGGTGACCATTTAGAATAGGTATAACCACGTTTGTCTTTAGACGTGGTTGGATGACACTCAACCGTGATCATTTGAAGCATATGAACACTTATAGGGAACTACGCCCATTTTCAAAATGCATTCATGTTATTCCTATGGTCTAAGACAGTCCAAAAATAGTAGTAAACATGAACAACTCTCTCCTAAATCCAAAAACTATTGTGCTAAAACTCAAATTTGTGATGTAGACATATGAATGTGGAAAGGTGTTATATGACACTGAGAGCATCCAGGGAAATGTTCTGAGTATATGGGGACATTTTCTGAGAACACAACAATAGAATGATGCTCATTTGGATATAAAAAAAGAAATCAAACATTGGGTTCACAAAATCAGTCTCCCATTCATTGCAGCTCCAGACTTTATAGCCTATGACATCACAAGTTTGAGACTCTTTTTCTGGCTTTGAGAGAGAATAACTCATGTTAACAAATATTGATTGAACTTTCCTAAATCATTGATATAACATATTGGAATTTTTAATTCAGAATTCCCCCCTTATGTTCCACTGGATAAGGCTGTCAGTCAAATACCTACAGTTCTTGAATTTATTCTCCTTTTATTCTACAGTATGCCCAATTTGTGACCACTTCATATTGAGTCCATCCCAACTAGCAATGAGTTGAAGAAACCCTGGTGTGTGATAATAATTTAAGGTCTGTGGTGACACAGACAGACAGGCACTGCTGTTCACACCATCAGAGAATTCAGGTGTCCCATCACTGGCATACTAGCATTTCAAAACTGTGTCGTTCCTCAGGTTGTGGATGTGTATATCTGCTTTGCTGTCTTCACAAATTCCATTGCTTGGAGGTGGCACTTGAAACATGTCTTTAGTCTCCTGTCCAAACGAGGAGATATAGCCAGTAAGCACATATTTCCTGTATGTTTGGTACACATAGTGGTTGTGTCATTGTTGCCAATCCATCTTTCACATTAGTTGATTAGATAAATTAACTCGTTGATCAGATGATAAATGTATCCCAGCTCAGGGGCCACTTCCTTCTGAAGCTGTTGTCTACAGTACGAAGCATGTGGCACTTGGGAGGACTGTGGGCTGAACCTGCAGCTCCTTCCTGAATGAAAATTCACCATGTCATCATCACAAGTTATCACCCCCAGCCACACAAGCACTGTGGACAAAACGATACGCCCGTTGTGTTATTCAGCTCCAAACAATTGTTGTCCGCAATTCTCTGAGCCTTTAGAGTGAGATAGCCTTAAATGTGAGACGTGTGGAAGTATTTCTATTGCCTCCACACGGCTCTCAACATGGCGACGGCTGAGCTGGCGGCTCGTAGCTAACGTTGCTAACATCGTTAACAGTGAAAACAACGGCCACAGTGCTGACAGAGCTAACTGTTAACCTGGGGGAGACGTATTTATGACCATTTGACACCAATGCCAACATTCAGTGCCAATGCAAACAGCAGAGTACTCTTTATTTAGTGAGATGGAATGGGTGTAATTTAAACTTTATTAGAATCATCATATACATACAGGTACAACATGCCCTCAGTAGGAACCAGAGATTAAATCTCCAACCTTGCGGTTAAATTACGACCAAAGACTGAGCATGTAGTGCATCCACCCTTCATGACAGGAACCAGAGATAGCGTCACAGACAATAAATGTTGTTTTATATACAGTATATTAAAAAGATAAATCATTTTTAAAAACATTGGCGCTAAACTTTTAAAAATGTTGTCAATTAATGTGATAGGGATTTTTTAGAATGATCCAATAGAAATGCTCTGGTCTGGCAACAGGGATAGTCGAGGGCATAGTCTGCCTTCTGTCCAGTGTCTGCTGCTGGAATAGGCCCCTGCCCCCCTGTGACCTTTAATATTGTGTCAGAAAATATGGATGGATGGTGGATGGATACATTTCAGTGGAGAATTTTAATGTGCCATGATGGTGTAACTACTACTTAAGAGGCATTTTTTTTTTTTACAAAATGACTAAGTTACAACTCAAATGGTGAAATTTAAAGACTGAGTATGAGCAGAAATATATGTTGGTGGCATCCTCAGTCTAAAGGTACAAACTCATTATCACAGCTTTGGATCTCAACCATGGCAGCCTGATGAAAGCATATTTTGGATTCAGTTTATCCCTGTCCCTGAAAATTCATCAGTAATGAAAGGTGATTTTTGAGCTGCGGAGGCACCTTGTGACGAGCAGAGGATTTGACTCTAACTTGTGTTTGTGATGATCATTGTGTGTAGCTCTCTAGGTGCGATGAGGACTTAATTAGCTGTTTGTGGATTTGGCTGCCGTGGATTGCATTGTGGATTGCAGTGACGACGCTGGGGCAATGAGCGGGCTAAGTGCAAACCTCTGTTCTCATAATTGCACATCTGTTTCCCGTTGCTTGCTCCTGTAATTGCCTCCACCTCAGTCATCTCTACGGAGGCCAGCTGCAGGTGACTGCAGGTAAAACGGGACCAGGAAATCTGTCTGCTCTCTGATCAGCAGAGATATGTAGGGACAACTGGGACGGATGTTTTGACAGCTTCTCCTGGGCACGCACACACACACTTACACACACACACACACACACACACACACACACACAAACGCACACACACACACATGCACACAAACAGTATGTATACATATCGAGTACACTGTCAAGTCCTACACCAGAGCATCATCTAGTGGTTGAAGAGAGATTAGCAGGTGAAAATTGTACAGATTAAATGAAATGAAGACATTGTACAATGGTGTGATCCCACTCTATCAGACGCATGTACTTCAGACACATGGGGACACATGGATTGCTATGTTGTATGGTACTGCCTTCAAGTGCATAGAGAAACATGGACAAAATACACTCAGGTATATAAATTGTATAATTAAAGTCCCACTCATCTCAAAAAAATGTTTTATTAATTGTTCCTTTACTGTGCAGAGTTTGACACTAGAAGGTTGTTTTCTTTATTCTTCTGCATTCACCTTAAATTCTCAGTTTAAGGGGAGACACCCCAGGAGAATAGGGTAACACATTATAAATTAATAGATATCACCATGAAACTTCCCAAATTGATTACTTACATTAAGACAATTATTTATTGAATTACATGTTTTATGAAATTGTATGTTTAAATATGCAAATGAGGCCTTATCTTATCAAATATGTGCTAATTTGCACATTTCCAGAACAGTAATCTGAACATTGGATAAAATCAGGTTACATTTTTTTGTTTCATTTCAAATGTAGGTGTATTAGAGTCAAAGGTTTTTTACAGAGGGGAATTTGGATATCTCTTTATATCACTCCATTAATCATAAAATACTATCAGCAGCCATAAAAAATACATGTTCCCCAAGTTTTTAGAAACAAAATGTTTTATAAAACAGTCTATGAGTGATATGTGAACAAACCCCTCTGTAAAAACATTCAGAATATAGATAGGAATGAAACAAAGGTTACGATATTGTAACCTTAGCTCTATATGCACAGGCGGAGCCCTCTACTGGACTCTATGGGTAATACTCTCCTCTAACACATTCTTGCCCACTGAGATTTGCATATACCTTGCCAACCAATCAGGATGTGCCTACCAAATACGTGCCACAGTATATAAGGCGGCGTCTCGTGCTGCCTGGTATCCCGCGCTTTCTTTGTTTTTATGCCCTTTTCAGCGAGCGGCGCAGGAGCGTTAGGGCCCCCTTGGTAGAGGGCTCCGTCTGTGCTTATAGAACTATGGTTACAATATTGTAACCTTTGTTCTAACTCACACAGGCTCCTGAAAAGGAGCCCAACATGTTGAAGAGGTAAAACCGTATGAACTGGAAAGGCGTCGACCATGACGCCGCCGTACATATGTCCTCGACACTCACCCCACCGAACAAGGCCGCCGACACCGCAATGCTGCACGTAGAATGTACGTGAACCACAGTGGGAGGGTCTCTTCCCACCTGTCTATAGGCCTTCGTTCATCACCAGCGGGAAGTCCCAGAGAATCGAAGTCGACGGCAGGCTTCCGTGAACTGTGGAACCGCCAAAAACTGAGGAAATATCATCGCCTTCATCAGCAGACTAAGTCGGCGTCTCGGCAGAAATGGCCAGAGGCAGCGGCGGAGGCCAGAGTGGGGATCTCAGCAGCGTCGAACTCAGACTCCGGGTCACTGTCATCACAGCGGTGTCTCATGTCGCAGCGTCGGAAATGATCCCATCTCTGCTTGCGTTGAATCTTGGGAATTGAACCGCTATACGCCCTCTTCTGCATGGTCTTCTCTGACACATATAGAGTCCAGTAGAGGGCGGAGAGTTAGAACTGAATAGTTTGGGGTATGTAAGTGCTACGGAAGTGGAGATTTGTGCCTCAGAGTCTGAGAAAAACCTCAAAGACATATATTGTAGAATTCCATACATTTGGCAAGATACATTTTTAGCTAATAGATATCACCATGAAACTTCCCAAGTTGCTTACCTACATTAAGACAATTATTTTTTTTATTACAAGTTTTCTGAAATTACAGTATATGTTTAAATATGCAAACGAGGCATTATCTAATGCTAACTTTTCTTGAATTTAGGAACAATCTACAGACACAAATGGACAAAGTGTTGTAAAATAAACACCAAAATGTGTATTTTGGATGTTTTCCCACAGTCTAAAAGAAGACATATTATGGAAGCAAAATAGCCTAAAATCTCAAAATTGACCATTGCATGAAAAATGCAATACAATACAACAAATACAACCTGTGGAGTTGAAAGAAAAAAAACTCATACAGTAAATAAATAATAAATAATCGATAAAAGTATAAAAAGATTATTAGAATTTTTAGAACAATTCTTTAAAAGTAATTACAAGAAATTGGAGGCAAAGCGAAGACACATGGAAAGATTTAATAGAGCTAATTAAAAGCATGGAGAAATCATGAATAAAATCAGAGGCAATACTGACTGTTTTGAAACAAGATGGTGCTACTGTACGTAAAGTAAGCCAGTGGACATTTGTATATGTATATAGGTACACATACGTCCATCCAGTCTTTCTCGATTTATTAAGGAAAGGTTTTACTGGACTTCACTGTACTAAGGACGCACCTTTTTTTCTTTCTTTTACTTTATTGTTTTAATATATTGCAATTATGTGCAGTGTAACAGTTTAAGGTATAATAGAGCCAACACTATGATTAGAGTTCTCACCATTTTAGCTGCAAAAGTAAAAAAAAAAATCGGGGGTTAAGAACCCAGTAATTACATAATTCATTAGATAAATTAATGATAATAAAGAAATAAAAAGTAACAAGAAAAAAAATATATCTCACCCCATACAAAGACATATGCAGTGATTTAAGTGATCTCACAATGCATAAATTGTGGTGGAAAAATATAGGTGTTATTGGTGTGGGTGTCTGGAAATGTGAGGTGTTCTTTTACTGAGCGCAAAGAGAACAAAGTGTGAAATGAAGCAGGATTGTGGTATAATGTGGTCTTGTGGCAAAGCTGTGCAGCATTGTGCCACATGGTGTCAGTGTGCCAAAATGAAGAGGACTGAGTCCTGTGTATCTTCTCTCTACTATGCGGTGTTCAAAAAAGAGGCAAAAAATACACCTACAATTATCAGTAAATTAGCCCACTTTTGAAGTGACAAAAATTTAATTTACCACCTCTTAATAGGTATTTATTATTACAAACATTCATTGTATACGATACATCAAAATTAGCAGTTTGAGATAAGGGTCTTTTGCAAAACACATAAGATCATAAAGTCAGTGGTGTAAGAAGTATTCAGACCTAAACAAATGTAAAAACTAAATAAATACCAAAATGTAAAAATACTCCATTAAAAATAGAAGTCCCACATTCAAATTTTATTAAAGGTACAGAAGTATTATCAGCAAAACATTGAAGTATCAAGCTGTACTCATTATGCAGGAAGGCACCTTCATATTATTACGATATCATTGGATAATTATTAGTGATGCAGTACTTCGTGAGCAGCAATCTAATGTTATAGCTTTTTTACTATTTCAAATACTATTCAGGTAGATAAATCCCCCCCCCAAAAAAAAGCATCATATTTTAAATAATCATTTTATGATATCTTACTGTGCAGCCCAGTCGCCAGGAAAAAATATTGGCGTGGTAAATTTCTTTTGAAAGTTACACGGAATGAAAGTGAACATGGTATAATAACAAGTATAACAAATCCACTTAAGGCGGTTGGGAGGGGTGTTAGATGGGTCAAAGAAACACAGGACATTCACCCAGAAGGCCACTGTTCGTGTCCTGTGTGAAACCTAAAGTAAACGTTAATTTTACGCTTCTTATGTAACGTTGTCACGCTTTTTACGCAACGTTACGTAAGAAAGTCTGCTAAGGTTGTTGTTTACATTGTTTATTACATTGTACATTGTTACGTTACTTTGTTAATTTACATTTTTAGGTTATTATTTTAACACGAACCATGATGTTTTTTCTAACCTTAACCAAGTAGTTCTGTTGCCTAAACCCAACCAATCATTTCACAACGTTAACCACCTGTCATGCGTTTCTGCAAGCGTGATACGAGGCTGATATGAAACGTATTTATGAAGCTTTTGGTCTCTTAAGAATAGCTGTATAAATTTAGTGGAGAAGAAGTATAAAGTAGCATAAACAAGTACCTCAAATTGTACTAGAGTACAGTGCAATCACAACAGCGTACACTCATTCATAGTAGACTTTCTAATACAGGGTAGTAGTTTAAGTCAAAAGTGCAGGGGAAACAAACACTCCCTGGAGAATATAAAAATATCTATATCGAAAAAAGAATACAATAATATTTAGATAAGGAAATATTAAGAAAATGTACCTACCATTATATATGGGAAACGATGATTGCGAAATCCCCATCACATTAATTCACTGTAGTCTCATAGGGCCAATAGGTTCATGGTTTACATTCTCCCGTATTCCCTTTACAGCGGCTTCTTTTCATTTCCAGGTTTCTCTCTTGGTGGGATTTCCTATTGCCAGACAGTTCCTTTGAGGATTCCCTATAAAAGAGACTTACATTAGCTCGTATGATATACACAGACACATAAAGCTCATCTCCTACAAAACAGAAAGGTCACAAAAACAGAGGCAGATGAGTGAATCTCTTTAAGCATCTCTCGTTCCATATTTTACCCCTAAACCCTAAAACCTCTGTGAAATCTTTATCTTTTTTTTTAACCTGCAGTGTTAATGAAGAAGAAGTGGATGGATTTATTTTACAGAAGATGACAAATGGTTCTCTTGGAGCCTCAGTGTACTCAGTAGAACAAGATATACATGTTTGTATAGATAAGCTGTTAAAGCTAAGCTCAATATATGCTAAAATGTGTTTATATAAGATAAGATCATTTTCCCTGGCAAAGAAAGACAATGTTAGTCAGTCAATTGTCTGTCTGTCTGTCTGTCTGTCTGTCTCTCTGTCTGTCTGTCTGTCTGTCCAACACCTTGATTTATGACAAAGTGTCTTGAAGCCTTATGGCCATATTGCCATGAATTCTGCTGAGAATATTTGTATTCCTGTAAAAGGATGTTGCATTAAATGTTATGTAATGAAAATGAGCAACTTTTATTTATATTTGTGTTAAGTGTCTATTATGAAAATGTGATGAATGTAAATTTAGCTCAGGCATTCACATGTAATTTGACATGATTACACGCTAACACTTTATAATAACCATAACTAATAAATGGCTTCAACTTTAGTTAATAGTTATTTTACTGTTAACAAAAAATTAAATAAGTAAATATGTTTACTAATTATTAGCACTGCTATAATTTGTTATTTTATCATTAGTTGGTGTAATGAAAAAAAAAATTGTTTACAAATTATATATTGTATCATAGCTGATAAGAGAAAATAATAATTACATTCTGATTACATTAGTACACTATTTATTAACAGTTTATTGTTGCAGACATTATAACATGTATATACTGTATTAGATATTTAATGATTAAAAAATGATTTGTACACCTTTAAGAAATTTGTTTGTAAAACAGTTATAAGCATTACATTGATAAACCAACCAGAAACCAATCATTAACTGTCTAAATAATGTTTATAGACGGTTTACAAACCAATTATTAACATTTAACACAGTTTTACAAATACCGGCTCCATCTATCTATACAATGTTTATAGATGTTTTACAAATCTTTTGATAACCATTAACACATACTTAATATATTGTATAATGTTATAATGTGTGCAACAATAACCTGTTAAAATAACATAATTTATAGCATAATTAGGGGACAGAGGGGCACACCCTAACACATTTTGGTTTGGGCTTAATAATCCTAAAAAATATCTCAGGTAGTTAATTATGTTTTTATGCAAGCAACACATCTCTGCTACAAATGAACACTTGAAGTTTGCTTCTATGACCTACCGATAGAAGCGGAAGAGAAACAGATAACGGGTTAGTTGTAATACTTGGTAGAAAAGTCTGTCTGAAAGCAATTCATTCAATACAATTCTATCTATATACTATAGGTGGATAGTGTTTGTGAATCTATCCACTGTCTGTCTTTCCATCTATATCATAGATGGATAGGTATACAGGTCTATTTAGTGATCCATCCATGTATTCGTATATCATCGGTGGATGTAGATAGATGGAGTAGCATACACATGTCAAAATATATAGGAATATTGGCAAGAGACTGTCAAACACTGATACATTTATTTTTGTTCACAAGGTAGGCAGCAATTACAAACAGCATCAGTCAGCAGAAACTTACATATATATAACATTATGTTATAGATAGTATACACTCCTCTGATAGACCGGCTGCTATCCACATCCCTGGCAGCAACAGGTTTGTTGGACCCATGTCTGGCTGTGCCAGAGGACATTGGACTTTTCCTTTTTGTTAAGATCTTGTGTTTGTCCTTTTAGTGGTATTAGTTTCTGTTATTTGTGATTTGGGTTTCTTGGTTTTGGGTTTTCATTTATATTCATTAATTCCAGTGTTTCCTGTTTTATTTTGAAATTCACTCCACCTGTGTCTTGTCTGGTTTTACTTCCTACCTTTGTTGGTTTTCCCACCTTTTTTGATTGTCTGCCCCGCCCTGTTTTGTTCCACCTGTGTCTAATCATCCTGCCCCTCCTTGTGTATTTAAGTCTGTGTGTTCCCCTGTGTCTTTGTGAGTTCGCGCCACTCCTGCCTTGTTCTGTCATGTTCCTAGTGTTCCTCCTGCCCCTCCTGCCCGTGTTCCTTGTGTCTTCTGGTTTGTAATTTAGTTTTTGTTCTCGGTTTAGTTTTTGGTGAATTTCATTTGCACTTTGTTTGTTTCCTCAAGTTTGGACTCTGGTTTTGTTTTCTTGTCAACTTTGTTTTGTTACTTCAGCTTTAGAGATTAAAAGCTCGCTTTTTGTTAAATTCACCTGCCTGCTTGGTCTCTCTGCGTTTGGGTCCACCTTTAAACTAAAACCCTGACAACCCATCCACCTCCGCCCACCATAAGCAATCTCTTTCACTTTTTTTTCTACGTCACTGACTCTGAGCGTATAGCATATTTACATGGATGCGATTACATTTCATTCAGTACAGATTATTATTATTATACTTATTACGATAAATGCCATGTGAATTATCGTGTCGTTCATACGCCTTGGCTCACATCCTGCCTTACAGTATGATGAGGTTCAGTCTTAAGTTCCTTTATTTGCATCCGTATGTAGATTAGGTTTGCAGTAGAAAAACAAACTATCCATTGTGACACACATGTTACAAACAACACAGACAATAGACAAACATGATAAAAATACTCAAAACTGATCATTAAAACTGCTAAAATAAAGTGAATAAATATGAATGAATAAATAAGCAAGTATCGCTTCTATAGCATCTGTACAGTGTTGCTATACGACTTGTTCATCTGAGTGATGGCTGCTTCAGATTCAATCAATCACCAATTTATTACATTGGTACTGATACTATGTTAGTGCTGAACCCGATCAAATCTGACATTTTCATGCTTTTGTAGTCAAAAAAACTCAGAATTGTATTGTTAACGCTATAACACATTTGAGCAGCATGTCAACCCTTAAAACTCTTCGTTTCTGGTCAATTCTACAAAAATGCAAATCAATCAAAGCTGTCCCATATCCTATAGAGGCAAAACCCAGGTGTGAACCTTGTTGTGTTGCACTGCATGAACTCTTTCTGCAAAGAGAGATGGGTTGACTCAGCTCCGTATTGTTTCACTCACGCTGAAGCCTGATTCTGTCCAAAGAGGACACAATTAACACTGGACTGGCCCGTCCCTCTCTCCCCTCTGTCTTTCTCCTTCTCTTTGTTTCATGCCAGCACCCTATATCGTTTATATGGCTGCTTTCAAAGGCGGTCTCCGTAGCGACGGTGTGACCCCTGCTGCTGTCAACCAGGTCCTCAGTAGCGGGCCTGATTGATGGCCGAGAGGCGGCCATAAAGACTATCTGCTGTTGCCAGATTAGGCCAGACAAACATGGCCCCCCGAATGCTGACCAACCAGGAATGCTTGTTTACAAGGGAGCATTTTCTGCCCTCAGATTTACAGACATGTATCGTCTCAGATATCTAAAAGGAGAGGATTGAAAGCGTCAGCTATTTACTCTTTACGCGATGATGTAAGTTGGAACACAAGCTTGTTGAGAATTTACCAACTCCATTTAAACCATTCCTACTTCATGAAGCATATGCAGAGCTCACTCTCCCTCTTCTCCCCAAAGTATTTATAATAAAAAATGAGTTTGCCTCTCTACAGCTGCTCCATTTTCATATCACGTTACTGTGAGATCAGGATGCAGTATATTTCCCATGAAGCAGGTTTACATACTAGCGGAGTCAACTTCATTTCAAGTCTGGTCTGCAACCGAGCAGCTGGGTGAGACAAAAAAAGGAGGAGGAGGGGGATTGTCACAGTGTTTCCGTCCCGTCCTCTAATGCTTCTGGGCTATGTTCTTCTGGGAAAAGCCTTCATCCTCGCTCCACATGTAGGTCACTGGCCTTTTGTGTGCGACGATGCGAGCCCACCGAGTGTTTGACGTTTCCATACCGCTCTTACAATCCCCAGGTTGTCATGGAAATACACTGGGTGGCAATGGCAGCGGAGTTACAGTGGAGGAAAGAGCGAGCGAAAGGGAGGAGGTCAATTAGCCCGGCCTCTTTTGTGAGCTTTATGCTCACTGTGGCCAAGCCTGTTGATTAATAGAGCTCTGACCAAAGGAAACTGACTGACTTCAGGAAAAAAAAGCAAGAAAGATTATTCAAATGAAAAACCCAGAGCACTATTTATCACGGAGGAGCCTCGTTAAGGACCGCGACTCTTCAATGTGGTCAAAACACATGGGTTAAAAGATGTTAGATTTATGTGGCGTTACTGACTTGCTGAACCGTTCCCCCCAAAAAACCTGAATGGTCCTCTCCTGAATGCTCAGTCAGTTGCTCATCTACTGAACTGAAGTGTGCAGAGTGAAGTGTTGACTCGGAGCCAGTAAAAGAGCCCTGAACTACTGTTTGCACACTGAGCTCAGGGCTGATAGTGTAAAGAAACACTTTGTATGCATAAACACACGCACAGAACTATGATACCTTACTTTTTTTTCACTCCAGACTCCAGATATGTTGCTGTTATGTCTGTACATTATGATAAGAGAGTATAGGCATTAATGCATCTAAGCATGTTTAAGCAGACGCCAGGACACATTGGGCACATTTAGGCTTTTGCCTTGTTTTATTTTCACAACAGAAATCTTCCAAACATTAAATGTTAGGTAGGTCAGGGCCGTTCCACCATGTTGTGTGTACGTGTTGCTCTGGGATGCACAGGGAAATGCTTTAGCGTCTCTCGCTCGGCATTTCTGTTGACTGCCACTGTTTTTATGACCCAGTTCACTGGATTTTAGTTGACCCACTCCAGCACCTCCCTGTTTTCACCAGCTGTCAAGTTTACAAGGAGTTTGCTACACCACAACCAGTGTTGGGGTTTAAGGAAAATTCGCTTTCCTTCTTTCTTTCTTTTTTTAACAAGTTTCCTAAGCCCTTTTCGGGAATCTATCCGTTAAAGTATTGGCTTTTTGTCATTCAGACATGGGTGTCTATTAAATAAATGTTACTTACGGCTTTATTCAGACGTGGCAGATCCTTTAGTTAAACTTGCGATAGCTGACTTTGTGGGCGGCGGAAACAAATTGCAAACTTGCCAATCACTTGGTGTCCACATGCTTGAATCTTTTGTTTAAAACCACAAAATGTACTCTAAATTTAAGATTTAAGCATATCACAGCTCTATCAGCTGATAGCAGCTGATCTTAAGCCAGCCCAATCAGCTGATGCATCAGCTGATGCATCAGCTGGTTCCCCTCCACACATTCAATTGGCAAATCTCATACAGGGCGCCTTATTTAAGCTGCTTCAGCCTGCCTACCATTGCTGCTTCCTCTACAAGCCGCTCCCATCCCACCTCCACCCCAGCACCTCCTTTTAATACTGTGTCAGACTTAATCAATGTCATTTCTGTTGTCATTGATGCCGGCTCTGTATGACATCAAATATACTGTATATATATTACTGGAAATGGAAATAAAGTTTTTCTTTGACAAAAGTGGTCCTGACTGAAATAAACTCATTGTCAGGTCATTAAAACCATCCATGTGGGTGGGAATAGAGGTTTAGGGTGATAAGGCACAAGGGGGTCCAGAGGGCTGTCTTATGTGAGCTAGTTGTGAAGCCAGAGAGGGACGCTGCTGAGGATCTACAGCCAGACACAGACGCAACACGTCCTGGCAATTTTGAGACAACTCCTCGTTGATGTTGAGTTTGTCTCTCAGGAGCCTTGCTGTCTCAAATCTTGTGTGCCTGTACAGCATGTCGTACAGGACGACTCCCAGTTGCTACACTGTAGTGGAACCAGCCCTGTATAGGTCCAGCACTGGTACAATTCCGGTGGAACGGGTGCTTAGGTACCATAGAAGATCTTGTATGTTGAGGTCTTCTTCGTAAAGTAGCTGAGGCCAAAGTCAAACAGTCGCAAACGTGGGACATCAGCGCTGTTTCCAATCAAGATGTTTTCCTCCTTTTTGTCCTTGACTTGTTATAAATCATTCAGATTTTTTTTTTTTTCTAGACGGAAGAATGAGCGTCCCCCTGCAGCTATAAATGTCCATGGTGAAACTCAATCAACAACAGATAAAAACAGCTAGAATATCTCAACAAATGAAGAGGGTCTGAGGCCAATTTTGACATCACCATCTCTCTTAAAAGAGATATCCACTGGAGCGGAGTAATCCATGACAGGATTTCAGGGCATGTTGTGACGGTCATCCCACGACTAGCGACCATGCTAGCAACAGGCACGGCATATTGGTAACTAGCTAGTTAGAGGGTAAAATAACATTAGCTATAGCTAATTCCATAAATACAGTACGAGACTTGTTGAGCAAGTAGAGGTTCGCTGTTCCTCACTGTGGAAACTACAAGCTGCTACAAATTAGCCGCTGCCCAAATCCTGTCATGGATCTCCCTGTTCCAGTGGATTGCTTGGTTCCAATGGACATCACTTATACTATAACTACTGGAAGAAAGAAGTCAGAAAGCAGTTTCCCTGTCTTATAAGTGTTTATTGTTTACATAAAATAGATTCAGAAAGTGACAGCATGTTTATTTATATTGAAAATGTTGTTGAAATTCTATTCTGCATTCAAATTGACACCGACAGGCGGTTGCCGTTTACCGTAATGACGCTGCCACTTTGTGGTTTCTCGGCTCACCCTTGCAATATGAGCAAGTTGCAGTATTTTTTTCCATCATGTTATATAGCCTCCAGAATAATATCAATGTTTTAAAAATAGACGTTGTTCCCCTTTAACTAGCACTGCAGCATGCTTCACACCGTCTTTGGGAATAACTTTATTTGTCAAGTCATAGCAACAGGAATTTGTCTGTGGCATTAGTGCAGGGGTTTCTTTGGAGCAGTGCGGCCTTAGCCGATTTCCTCATGGACCTTCTACAATTAGATGTTGTCCTGTCACTGTGTAAAGACCAGGTGGCATCTTTAATGTGGTGGTTATAAGTTATATTAACCTTTCATTGTTTTTACTTGGTGATGACACAGCAGTGTGGCATCTGGTTTTGTGCTCTCTCGTTTGCAGTTAAGTTGAGTTGGATGATTATTTGAAGTAACATTCTCTTAAAGTGGACACTCTTTAAAATGTATAACAGGATCTGACCTATGTATCTGTTTGCTGACAAGGAGCTCACTCCGGTGTGACTGAAGGAGAAAGTTCTTGTTCAGTTAGATGAACAGGCGACCGGAGAGGGGGGCACGAGGGAGAGCGAAGTCCAGGAGTCTCACTCTGGAGGAGTTGATATGGGCCCTTGTCCAGTTTTTCACACTGAGAGTAGATACCTGGGTGGAATACCAATGGCTGGCTTTGTCTCAATCAGTCTTTGTCTGGATCACTGGATTCAGGGCATTAGGGATGTTAAGGCTTTACTCCAGCAGTCTTACTCTCAAGTGGCTGGTAGGCTACAGCAGTCTCTGTGTGTGAGTCTGTCTAGACAGGTGTGTAAAGCCACACTAGGCAAGTTGTTCATGTTAAAGTGATGGTAGGCAGAATGTTTTTGGCATCATTGGGCAAAAATTTCATAATAACCTTTCAGCATATTGTAATTCAAGTGTTCTGGGAGAAAACTAGACTTCTGCACCTCCTCATGGCTCTGTTTCCAGGCTTTAAATAATCTAGCCCGTGATGGGAGACTTTGGCCAATCACTGGTCATTTCAGACAGAGAGCGTTCCTATTGGCTGTTCATTGAGCGGAGGCAGCTGCCAATCACTCGTGAACTCCGATCAAATGGTCAAACTAAAGGCAGCGCTGATGAAATATGAACTAATATTCTGTCACTATAATGCCTGTTTCTCGTGTAAAATGTTTTCAGAAACATCGTGTAGTGTGCTGTTTATCTGCAAAATGAGAAAGTTTGCTCTGGCTGGTGGGCGGTGCTTGGTATTTCCTCAACTGATCTCAGCATGGCTGCTGGGTCACAAACTTTCTCGATCTTTGAAACTATCTCAATCAGAAAAATGGGTTCCCGACTGGGAAAATTCACGGGAACGCCCCCTCAGATTAGAACAACAACTCAAAAACAGCTAACGTGTTTTTGAATCAATAAAATACAGCACATCTTCTTTGTAGCGTCCAGGTTGTTTCCACTTTACAACTTAAAGCACATCGAATTGACACACACCACAGTTGGAAGAACAACTTTCCAAAAAATGGTTCCAGTGTCCGAGGGTTTGGAGGGAACCCTGATGTTTCAAAACTGTCTCTGCTTGCAAATATCAACTTCTGCTGCAGCTGACTGTCTGATATCGATTGCTGTGGGTTTTTGGCATGCAGTCGTTTCTTGCAAAAATCTCCCGAGTAAAATGGCAAAATAAGTCGTGATGTTTCATGATGTTCAGTTTTCGTCCAACAACACGGACAGCAGTTCAAACAAGCTGCGACTTCTGTAACTGTGCTGACATAACAGTGTGCGTGCACATCTTTACTTCCTAGAGACACACGGTGCTTGTAAACTGATCAACTGTTGTTAAGGACTTTAGTTGTAATTGTCTTCCAATTTAAAACAAAACAAAATGTTATGATTGACAAATCATATGACAAATTACTCTGTGGCATTTACACCATTTAAATATATAATTTGCTTTACTTGATGTCATCTAATTTATTTCTACACATTAGAGGCATTAAAAAATAGAATGTAAGTGTGTTCAGGGATGAATGAAGCTGGTGGTGGGAGGAGAACAATATGAAGCAAAGGTTGGGGTAGCAGACGAGCAAACAAACATTTGCATGTTTAATCATGTTTTCCCAACTCAACACGTTGTATTTTTTAAATATTGGACAATAATGAGAATGTACCAATTTCTTACCATGTATTTTGAGTGTTCGTTTATACAAAGATTGTAGTGGTTTAAGAGTAGTGGTACTGTCCTTTGACCAGGTTGTTAAACAGTAAGGGATGTGAGAAATGAAGTGGTCCTTCTCTCATTGTTAACATTCCTCAAAGTGTGCTAATTTTAAATGCACCTCCACTTAAAATATAGGCTAAGAAAAAATATAATAACTGATAGAAATGATAACCAAACCAGAAAAATAACCAAATAACTCGTGCTGTGTCTAAATTGAAGAGTCATGATATGTATGTTAGTGATGGAAAGAAAGGTGACCTCTCTGTGTTTCAGTCAGGCTGGTGTTTGCAACGTGCTTGTCCCACATTAACTTCTTTCTCTTTTGCCCAAATGTAGATTTGGGATCCAGTGTTTAAATCTGTAACCTATACAATTACTTAGTCATCAATCTGTTGATCTGCAAATGCCCGTGAAAAGCATGTGACAGGTGTATTGTGGATGCAGATGCATTTGATGTCAAAATACATACAAAAGCTTTTCAAGCATGTTGGACAAAAACACCGGTTGAAAGCCATCCAAAACCGACAAACTTTACGATTTACTATACACTGGTTACATGAGTAGAACTAATCTTTTATTGACTTTGAAGTACAACAATAAAACAGATGTTCTAATTAACTTTAGAGAGTCATATAGAAGGCATAAAGAAGGGCTGTGTGGTAAAAATGTCTGCCGCCCCGCTGCTCTTGATAAATTCTCTGTGCCAAACGCTTGACACTGCTTGCGTAAGTAGGGTTCTTTTAAAAAATTACTGCATTTGCATGACAAAGGCAGATGGCTTCAGGGTACTAAAGAGGGAGGGAGGGGTTGGGGGTCTGAAGGGAGGCAGGAGACAGACTGGGACTCTTGGACAGACGCACTGGGATCGCTGGCTCTCTCCCAGTCAGGAGACCTGAAACTCTGTCGGATATGCTGGATATTGAAGCCGAGGTACTGGATGAAGAGTCTGGACCAGATTTGGGTTTGATCATACCACACAATGGAGTTTGTTCCCAGATTACTCAAAGAGACTGTCCGCTGCTTTAGGGGAAAATGGGGAGAGTGCAACAATGAATCAGGACATTAACTCCAGAATTTTTGAAAACTACCTGTTGAAGAGTGACACACTAATAAGGTCTTGTATGCACTTTGTGACTTTTTCGAAACTGAAGTACGTCTGGATCCAGCGGAAATATTATTTTCTAGATAAGACCAGTGGTTTATTTCAGCTGGAGACTACGCTGGCTTAGAGATGACTGGAGCCCTGCATACTGGACTCATACTCTTCTCATTTGTGGTAATACCCATTCTATACTACATAATATAATATTTGTGCCATGCAAATAGTTTCATTTTTAACTTGTATTAAGATTTTGTTGTTTTATTTGAAAATGCTACTCAGTATATCAACTTTTGAATATTACAACAACGACGGATTCTATTTTCAAACTTTTGAATTACAGACAAATGCTGCACAGCAACTGTTAAAATAATAAAGTAAATGACTTCTTTCTCCTGTAGGTGGTATGTGAGAGTGAGCCAACACATGCTGGGCCAGACAGAGTGGGGGATTCACATGGTGAGACCGTTAATCACTTTTAGTGGGCATTTAGTGGCCAGCAGTATTAATCCGTATTACTGGCTTCTCTTGTCCATCCACTCGATCCATCAAGAAAAATCATTAAATATGTATTTGATTGATGCCTCATTATTTTTCATCCATGCTTGTTGCGATTGTTTCTGTGTCTGACTCTCCAGAACAATCCAGACTGGTCCATCTAACTTCGCACTGGGCCTTCCAGCTGGTCAATGACTCACTGGCCTTCTCCAGGGCCGACAGATTCTGCAGAGGCCAGTTCAGCTCCCTCGTCACCCTTGAACAGTTAGAGGACCGGGAGGCAGCCTCGGAGCTACTTCGCCAGACTGGACATCGCTTGCCTATCTGGGTCAGGGATCCCAGCAAAGCAGCCTCCAAGCCTGTGGCCCTCTCCAAACAGTGTGAGTGCAATCAGTGGACCTGCAATCTTATAAAGCAAGTTACGAAATACAAAATAAAAACATACAATTTGATCAATGAACTCTTCTTCTTCTGCTCTTGTTTAGATTCACAATTCTCAGCTCTAAACTTCCCAAAGGAATCCCGTGAGAGCTTTACTCGTGTCAACATGTCCTTTCCCACCCTGTCGTCCGTCAGCGTGTGCGTTCGAGTCCAGTGGAACCCGGAGTGGAACGACGTGTCCACCATCTTTTCCTACGCCGCGCCCGTCTTTACCAATGAGTTCCAGCTACGAGGCCAAGTGGACATGCAGGGACGCATCCTCCTGGCGCTCATCATCCACGGGAAGCACCTGCCGTACAAGGCGTCCTTCCTTAACGACGGAGCTTGGCATCACATCTGTGTCACGTGGCGCCAGAGCAGCGGCCAATGGGCTATCTATGTGGACGGAGACAGGAAGGACACGGGCTCAGGCACAGACACTTCTAGGAATATCTATGGGGATGGTATACTCATTCTGGGTCAGGACCAAGATTCATTCGGAGGGAATTTCACAGAGCCCTTTTTTGGAAATATCACTGACCTGAATGTTTGGAATATGTCCCTGGAAACAAGGCATGTCCATGCCCTCAACGCATGTACACCCATGACCCAGGAAGTGCTTTTCAGTTGGAATCTTGACCAACTAAGCAGCCACCCAGTGGTCAAAGAGGTGCAGGTCCTTCTGTTTTGCCCAGGTAAGATCACATTATGTATATGTTGAGTCCCATTTTAGGGGTTGTCTCTTTCAAGTCAGCATTTCATCATGGGTGACTAGGACTGATCCTTTCAAAGGGGTCCACCAAATGTCTCTGTTATATTCAACCTCCCTGTGCCTGAATATGGAGGCATATAACTATCGTCTCTGAGGGGCAGGACGTCCAGTAAGTTGTTTGAAAAATGCAAGGGGCTTCGTTGGTTGGGGCGTGTTTCAGGTACTGTGTTGAAAGTTGAGCAAGGTTAAACTTTTTTGCTGGTCGGCACTGCATCTTTCTTGCCAAAGCATTGCATTGGAACCAAGCGGCAACCTCCGGGGCCGAAAAATGAAGCCAGCGCTGAAGTGCCAAGAATGGCAGTTCCTCAAAACGGTCACTTGAGGCTTGCTCCAAAAGCGAATCAATCCCCATAGACATGTTTACAGCCTGGTACAAAAAACAGTTCTGGTTTCCATAGATAATTTCCCCGTTCACGACAACTGTATAGGGGGGGGTTGGGGGGGGCTAACGTTAGGCTATAAACAAACTATACCACAGTTGCATGAACGTGAGTATACACAACAAAGCTGTAAAGGCGGACGGGTCGACAGGTTGACGTTTATTGGTCTCATTTAGCCAGCAAGATTGAGGGAACCGGAAGTCTTAAAATGTTAACTCATTCCCGGGTTTTAGGACTCATTCCTGTAGCACACTATTGGACTTTGTTGTAGCAATGTCGTGTTCCAGATCTCAGCAATTTCTTTTGCGAGTACGTTATCATAACTGATAGACTTTTTTACTTTAATTACAGTCTTTATTGATGCTCATAATGCGTTTTTGCATCATGCTTGTATATGAAATCAATTCTAATTCCACCAGAATCTCTAACTTGGAGGAGTGTAACTTTATCAAAACTGTCCATTAAGCAAACTTCTTGTGAGTTTATGTGAGTTTTTGTCCATTCCTAAGTGGTCAAATTACTACAAAATGCTTCATAGCAAATGTTTTCTCAATCTTAAAGATCAAAGAAACCAAAATATGACTGTGCCCCCTCTCACCCTGCTTTACTGTAAACTAAAAGTTGATCTCCTCATCATACATCAGTCATTCATCATACTGTATCTTCCACTTCGGTATTTTTTTTCACAAACCATCATAAAAAAAAGTTGGGTCTATCTGTGACTGGGGTGTGCGGTACTGTGTGCTCTCGTGGTACATTTCTGACCTCTGACGACACAACATGTTAATATCACAATGTGTGTATAGTAGGATGAATTCCTCCCTAAAGAGGCCTGTTAAACCAGATAGTGTGAGACCGAACAGTCTGAGATGAGGACACCTCTAGAAACACATTAAGCTGACTGACTGACAGAAGGAAGGGCAGTGAGGCAGGGAGAGAGGGAGAGAGGGATGGATGGAGGGGATTCCCACAGCTCCAGCAGTGCGGGGGCAGCTTGGGGGGGAAGAACAGAGCTCCATGCAGTGGTGAACAATAACTCCCCCACTGTCTAAGTTCCTTTTCCTCTTACAAGATCCATGCAATCAGGTTTTTTTTTTTTTACAATAACAATTCATGCTTGAAGAGTTTTTAGTTCTTAGTTATCTTATATTTATCTCATTCAGACATTTACACATACTCAAGCTGTCTCTTGTCTGTTTGTGTGTCACTGTGTGTGTGTGAATGTGTGATCACATGAAATGTGTGAGCAGCAGTGCACCAGCAGATGGAGCTTCAGGGCTGCAGGACGCTGCAGGGCTGGTCAGATCAGCTCCCACTGTTCGGCCTGACGGACTGCTCTGATCCACTGTCGTTCATCTGCAGGAGCAGCAGAGGTGAGCCTCATACTGTACACTGTCCACAACGACAGCTCAGGGTTTGTCTTCTAATCGTTATTGTTAATGACAGAATATGAGTGGTAATGGTGGCGTATAGCCTGCATGAAGTGATGGGATTGATTAGACAAAAAACTGAGATTTTAAACATTCACTTTAATGTTAAATCTACCAATGCAGCGAGAACATTAGAGTTGATTCATATCAGAAACCAGGTCATTTCACAAAATTCTACCCTGGGCTGTAGCCAGGAAAACAATGTTTTTCAGTTTGAAAAAAACAACAACAACATTTAATCTTTATTCATATGTTATTTCTTCTGAAAAGATACTAGAACTGAACATCAGTCAAAGATAAGACACAAATAAGTGAAGACACAAATATAATCAGAAAGTTAGTGCACATAGCCTACAGAGGTTTACATGGCATTTCTATCTTTTATTGGCCAGTTTCTGTCATAATCATATATACTGTACATATACGCCATCTGTGATGCTCAATATTAGCTACAGCCCTGTTTATACCCCCTTCTCCTCCCCCTCACCCTATACCAACTAGGGTCCCCGCAGACCACAGAGGTGTAGGCTACTTTTTCCTCATATCTCACAGGTGCTTTGTTCTATCATTCCAATCATGACTCTGTCAATCAATTTGTTCCTAATGACTTCATTCCATTGTTTTCTGTTTCTGTTTTAATCAGTGCTTTTTTAAAAAAAGACCCATGCATTGGGGTCCTAGGGAACCCTAGTCAAAGGTACCCCTATACAGTTTTAATAGATCAACTAGAATAGATAAATAAAATGTTTGCCATGGGTCCTACTTTAAGGGGGGTAGGGGCACTCTGTTTGTCATTTTGAAGGAGACAGTCACAGATGCAGCAGACACAGATTTCCTCATGTCTTTGTCTATTTTCGTTTTACACAATATGCAAATTAACTGTAACTTTCCTAAGATAATGATAATCTGTTTTTTGTTTTTTTTCCATCAGATGACGTTAATACATAACTAATAATGTTTTGAGGACAAATAAGTTGACATTTTGCTATGATGGTTGTCTCTTGACCCCAGTCGGTATAGTCCTTGTATGTTAAATATGTTAGTAAGATGAGGGTTAAATAAATAAATAACATTGACTTACAGTAATAGGGGATTCAGTGACATGGTTGCTTATTTATAATACTGCTGTAACACAATAGACCCTTTTACAGTTTGCAAACAATGATGACGAACAAGTGTGCGCACGCTGTTTGCCAACAGAAGCACGGTGGAATGCAATGGCTTGTCAAGCTATGCAGGGAGCATTAACCACCAAAGATCGCAAATAATAAATTAATAATAATAAATTAAACTTATATAGCGCTTTTAGAGAACTCAAAGACGCTTGAGTCTGAACCTAAACAAATTGACTTTTCAGATCTGTGTGCTATCACTGAGTGGGTAGAATACATTACGTAGTGGTCTAATATTTAGTGGCCAGATATAGACATGTATTTGGTGGAGAAACCTAGTGTGTAACATTACACCAGCAAGAAATTACGAGCATACAAATGCTCGCATATATATGCAAATTCATTTAAATGGGCGCTGGATTTTTGATTGTGTCCTCAGTACAGTGTCAACACATCTAATTAGCTTGCAGCCATAGACCCTGTCGGTGTTTTGGTTTAACAAGTGACTGCGTGGTCACACGTCCGAATGCATGCGAGTGTCTTGCCTGAAAATTCACCAAAGTTGAACTCGAACACGAATCCGAAGATGCGCATTTATTTCTAAGGAGCTTGTTAAGCACCAGTTCTGAAGAGTTGACACACATGATTACAATATAGACTCTCTCTCAGTATTCCCTTTCTGCAGTATAGGGCAAATAGAGCCATGTCATCAGCATATTTAAATAAACTAAAATTAACCTGCTCGATCTTGACCTTGTTTGTGGTAACATAGAAAAGCAGCGGTGATAAGATTGTCCCCTGTGGTGCTCCCTGCACAAGTCTCTGCAGAAGAATATGTATTTGCGGAGGTAAAATCAATGAAAAGTACTCTGGCATAGTGAGTGGAGACTTGTAGATGCTTTGTTAGGTTGTTAACCAAGGTTACAGTCGCATCATCTGTGCCCCTCGGACTTTTATATGAAAGCTGTAGGTGGTCTAAGCAGCTACAGGAGATGTCATGTTTCTGCTTAGAACTCTCTCCATACATTTACAAAGGATGGAGGCAAGGGCAATAGACCTGAAATCGTTTAGTTCTGAAGCTCCAGGTTTTTTTGGAAATGGACACAATTTTTTGAAATCTTCCACAATGTTTGAAATATAGCATGCATATTTTTGATGTCGGCTGTAAAAAGGGTCTACAGGCTATATGAAAACCTCTTCATGCAGTAGTAGAAGTAAACTGGGCCATCTGAAAAGGGAGATGTTTACATACAGTACATGATGTGAAGCATTCAATGTGTCATTTCATTTTGGAGGTACAGTGTTGACCTGTTACTGACGGTAACCACTCGAGTGACTGATAAGATTAAGAGTATACAACATTTGCCTGCTGTAACTAATATTTGAGGGATATCCCCCCTGTTGACAGGGAGGTCAGAGAGTTCAGTGTTTTATCCTGGACGCTTCAGCAGGCTCAGAGTTGAACTCTTCCAGCTGAAGGATGAGTTCTTTGAGCAACAGAGCATGCTGCCATTACATCATCCGCACTGATGTCAACATTGTTTTTGGCACAGAGCGTTACCTGAAGATGAAGCAGATGAGAGACTCTCAGAGCTCCCAGCCCACGGCCTTTATGAACCATCTGATGAAGCTTTCCAACAAAACCCAGGTAGACAACCCCATACATCTTCATGTAGCATAACTTCCCTTTCTTTTCCCCGCTCCTTTAAAGATTTTACTACTTTAAACGTTCCGCCTTCCAAAACCTTTTGCTGTCAAATGACTTCTTAGCCTGTTAACCATGCCTAACATAGAGTTGTCTTCAATTAAGCCAGAGAGTGTTTTACTGTAAGGTGTATTTAGGGTGGAAAATTACATTTTCATTCTTTATTGATTGATTGATTTTCCTTTGTTTAGTTCTACACCATTCTACATTAATAAAGAATTCAATTGTAAGTCTGACATGTATTTTCATGGGTGTTTGATACAGGTCTCTATGATGCCGATACCAATATTTTGGTTAGGCCAAATAATCCAATATAAAATATAATCATTTACAGGAGCATTACCTGAGTTTATTATGCACCCAAGCAGAAAAAAAAACCTTTATATCATGACATTTTAAAATAATCATATCCATCAGCTCAAGTTAACAGCTCCCCAACAGTGCTGACAAATTATTCAAAATAACAATGATACAAATGTAATCAAATATGCGAAATTGTATCCATCGTATAAGATATAGATGGAGCACTCCCTATAATGTTCGTAATGAAACTGAAATAAAAATAGACGTCCCATAGCTCTGTTGAACCCAGTGTCTCTGTCTCCACCCCCCCAGGCAGTGCTGGGGCAGCAGCCGTCAGGGCTGAGCAGCCTGGCCCAGGCGTCTGCCCTGCTGGACGTCTCTGTCCAGGCCCTGGAGGACACAGAGCAGGAGGGACTGCAGCCAACGGACATGGTGTCCCTCATCCAGCTGCTCTCTCTGGCCGCCGATGCCCCCACACAGCCACTCACCGATGCCACCAACCACAGCCAGGACACCATCCTGGAGCTCAGCCAGCACTTCATCAGTGTGGCCGACAGCATCATCAGTGAAGACAACGCCCTCAAGTGGCAGGCCATCAAAGAGGTAGCACATACACAGCAACACTGCATAGTCTCACTTTTTCTTCACGGCCCACACGCACTTGAGGTAGGCTTAAAGCTACATGTTGCAAAATGACTTCATTACTTTACTACGATGGATTCATCACTGAGTCTCACACCACTCAACCATGAAATATGCAGGTTATGCAACGAATTGGCAACAACTTGTTTTGAAGTGAACGCAATGGAAGAGTTGCTTTGGTACATTTCTCAGATTAGAATTGAAATTCTCAAAACTACTTGTTCAACATCCACATCTTCTTGTCACATGCGTGCACATCATAAGCAATTTGCAAATATGATACCTGTCCAGCCTCTTGCAATCAATCTCCCACATATAGTAGGTTAATGTGTAACTTTGTACTGTTGAAATTGATATACGCCAAGCAGGAAAAGTGTGGCCTTGTGACTTTTATATCATTGTCATCAAAGCCTGAAAATATTAATAGAGTACACTGTTATATTGATAACATGACTAAGCGTCTTGACTACAGTGTTTGAAACCAATGACACAAGGATGGCACTGACATGTTTGTTGACCTCAATATTTATTTTTGAGAGGGAAACTCAGGACTTTGAGCTTTGAGCTTTAAGTTACGGGCTTTTGCAGGTAATCCAGCAATGTGGTGCTGTTTGTACTAATTGTTTCGAGAAATGCACATACTAGCCGTGTTTCCATTCAGATTTTTTTTTAAAGTATTGCATTAGAAAAGCTTTATGGAAATGGCAAAATTGAATGGAAAATACAAAAAAAGTTTTTACGTTTGCTTGCCTTTGTCAAAAGAGTCGATGTGCTAAATGGATCATGGAAACGCCTTTGACGAACAAATTCTGTACCTAGCGAACATTTAACTCAGCTGTTTGTGCTGTTGGCATCTTCTCGGTTATTCCCATAACATGTGAATGCTTGTCTTCGCCTTCGGCCAGCATGAAACATTGCCAATACTAGCTGACATGATAGAACAATTAAAAATTGCCCAATTGAAACAAATTCCTGAAGACTTCTCTCCATATTTCTCTCGTAGATGGTTGGATGGCCAAGGTGACTTGTTTTGTCTCCGGTTCGCTGCTTCTTCTTCTTCTACTCTGTTTACTGGCGGATTACAGCCATGCGTAGCCTATAGCACCAACTTCTGACCAAACTACGCTGTAGCCGAGTTTATTTGCTCCAAACGGGTTGATGGAAACTCACCCAATTGACATTTCTTTTTTTTGTAACATTTCAAAAGTTCGCTTAAAATTCACTAGACAATTGAATGGAAACACAGCTACTGTTTTGCAACTGTTGGATGATTAGAAAATGCACCAAAGCGACTGAGAAAAACATACAAGTAGAAGGTTTTTGACTTTTACTCAATAGTACGCGCAGAGATTATGACGGGGTGAAGACCAGGATGGTGTTGCATGTCAATGAGTTTCTGCCCATGTGTGCATATGGCTGTATGGTGCTCAAAGTCTGCACTTTAACCTAATAGTCAGTCTTTCATTTCAAATCTAATGTATATAACATTCTTAAATTATTAAAACACAAAATGTAGAACTCTGAACTGGCCTGAAAATGAACATATATTATTACATTATCATTATTATACATTATCAGACATTTTAGTACATTATTCGGCAAATCATTATGTTATTGGGTTTTATTACATTTTCGATCAAGCCCTACTTTTATCCTATTTTGAACTGAATTAGCCGCCTTGCTTCTTCAGAGTATGTAGTTACTGGTTGTATAGTTTTTCGGATAAAATGTTACTTTTGTAAAGGCTTCATCACAGGCATCCAACTGCCTTTGATTAAAAAAAAAATTAAAACAAAAATAAAGCCCTGCAGTGTCCCTTTTGTGCCACTGTATTATTCCAGTGGGTTTGTTTTTATATTGATACCAATGCATTTTCAAACAATGTCAGAATCATGTAAAACAACTTAATCAAATCTTTCATCATATAAAATCAATCTTGTTCTTTTTTCTTTAGCTCTTATATATATATACTAAGGAATATATTTTGAAATCACAGAGAGAGAGAGAGAGAGAGAGAGAAAGAAAGAGAGAGAGAGAGGTTTTGGGGGTTTATTGAGGATGCTGAATCCATTTCTGACATTTTTAAAATTCAAAATAATTTTGGGTATACTGTTCCAGGACTCATGTGTTCTACCTGTTAATCATTTTTACTTGTATTATACTCCCTTCTCTCTTTGTTTCAGGATATTATTTAGCCATAGTAATATTATTCTAATTTGGTATTTGGCCTTTATTACCTCCCATACCCAATTTTCACCTCAGAATGTAATGTAATGGTCTGTGAATTAAAATGTCCATGTTCTGCATTGTTTGGATAATTGTACTCATAAATATCCTACAATTAATAACCAAGTTGAAGTTATTTCAATTATTATTATTAGATAGATAGATAGATAGATAGATAGATAGATAGATAGATGTTATTTCTGCTCTAAAGCACTAGAGGGCAGTGTGCTTCTATAGATTATACACTATTATAACAGCTCATCATCAGCACCGGTGATGAAGTTACCACAAGAATGGCAGAACAGAGCTGACAAATGCTACAGCAGCCTCCATACGTCTTGATTGACACAAAAAGCTGTATCATACAATTTTCATATTGTGAATTTCTGATATCAGAATATAATTCAGAAAGGAAACCATGCTCTCACCCAGTTCACAGTTGGTACATCGCGTTCTCTCAACCGAGTCTTTTTTTTTGTCACTTCTGCCTCGGCACTATTGATGTGTGCAACTTGATGAGGTTGCCTTATGACAAGTGTTGTGTTTCTCTCAGCGCTTGGCTCCCTTCCCCCCAGGCCTCTCAGCGCTCCAAGGCCACCTCAGCCCAGACTCAATGGATGAACAGCACTCTGAAAAACTGTGGCTGTACTCATCCACAAACCTCCCTCGCTCTGCTCCCAGCTCTGTCTCTAAGGCTCAGCTCTTAGATGGGCATATTGAATTCAGAAGGAGGGGTTACAAAACAGGACAATGGCAACATCCACGATTGTACCCATCATTATAGGCCAATCTATTGAACTGTGTGTGCCCTCTTCAGCCAAACTGTGCATAGACTCTGGCAAACAGTTATCGGCGCTGAAAGCATTTTCCTCATTGTGCGGCATTTGAATGGTCATTTTGAAATGTAGGCCTGCCTCTTTGGCTTTGACGGCCGTGTTCGGATGAGCGTTGCTGCTGCTGAGACGCCTGTGCTCTGTGTGTGTTTTAGGTGGTGAACGGCCCCATGGATGTGGTCAAGAGTATTGACCGGATGGTGACCAGCTTGAGCCCTCGCTTGATGGCGGAGACTGATCACCTGAGCATTCACAGACCCAACATCAGTGAGTCACGCGCACACACTGACATGTGAAAACGTGAAACAAATTATAGCAAAGGAATTTTGATACAAAAGGGATGACACATTTGTGCCAGGTCTGGGTCCATCAAGGAGGTCCTTTAGAAAACTGGCTGCACTGAAGATGCCAGATGATCAGTTGACCTTTAAGAAGAAGATATGGTACAGAATAATCACAAAGTAACAGAGTGGGAAACAACAGATGTTTCATGGATGATACAATCAGCTCCCATTCAAATTTTCTCTCTCTCTCTCTCTCTCTCTCTCTCTTACATAGATATACTGGGGCTGCCAATCGATTAAAATATTTTATCGTGATTGCATGATTGGCCATAGTTAATTGTGATAAATTGCAAATTAATCATTTTTATCTGTTCAAAATGTACCTTAAAGGGAGATTTGTCAAGTATTTAATACTCTTATCAACATGGGAGTGGGCACATATGCTTGCTTTATGCAAACGTATGTATATACACACGTGGACAAAATTGTTGGTACCCTTCCGTTAAAGAAAGAAAAACCCACAATGGTCACTGAAATAACTTGAAACTGACAAAAGTAATAATAAATAAAAATTTACTGAAAATTAACTAATGAAAATCAGACATTGCTTTTGAATTGTGGTTCAACAGACTCATTTTAAAAAACAAACTAATGAAACTGTCCTGGACAAAAATGATGGTACCCCTAGAAAAGATTGAAAATAATTTGACCATAGGGACATATTAAACTAAGGTGTGTCCTGTAATTAGCATCACAGGTGTCTTCAAACTTTTAATCAGTCAGTCTGCCTATTTAAAGGGTGAAAAGTAGTCACTGTGCTGTTTGGTATCATGGTGTGTACCACACTGAACATGGAACACAGAAAGCTAAGGAGAGAGTTGTCTCAGGAGATTAGAAAGAAAATTATAGACAAGCATGTTAAAGGTAAAGGCTATAAGACCATCTCCAAGCAGCTTGATGTTCCTGTGACTACAGTTGCACATATTATTCAGAAGTTTAAGGTCCACGGGACTGTAGCCAACCTCCCTGGACGTGGCCACAAGAGGAAAATT
>CAKALU010044958.1:16911-76187 GCA_916700995.1 Hozukius guyotensis
ATTAAGACAATGTTCTTCAGAGGAGAACAGATTATTATTTAAAAAGACATTTTTTGATTTCCTTAACCCAGAATTTTATTCTGCTTACTCTGACTAAAGGTACGTGTCCACAGGGGCGTTTTTTATCGCGAGGGGACGCGACGCTTCCCAACATTAGATGCTTGGTGTGCTGTCCCTAGAAACAAGGCACTCGGCTACTGATTGGACGAACGCTTTCCCGCCGTTGGCTGCTGCTCCCAGCTTTCAAACCGGAACCAGTATGGAGGCTCGTTTGGAAACTTTCTTCTCTTATTTCACGTAAATAGTTCACTGAAATGTGTTTCTGAAAACATTTGAGGCGAGAAATAATCCATGCAGTTGATGAATCTGTCTTTAATTTGGATCAACAACGTTTATTTTAAAGGATCCTCGGGAGTTTCGAGAGGCGGCGAGTCGCGTCGGACGCCTGTGATTTACATAAAGTAGACGAGCCCTCAACTTTATGCAAATGAGGAGCGGGCGTCGTGACGCCTAGTCTCTCGAATCGCCACGCCACGCTACCAGAATGCATTGCGCGGCTGCTTACGTAGACAATGAATGGGGAGCGTGGAAAGCACGGAGGCTGTGGACACGTACCATAACCCATAGTTAGAGTAAGCATAGTCAAATTCTAAGTGGAGTAAGAGAAATGGTAGAGCTACCCAACTGTTTGATGGCAAATATTCTTACGTTTTGAATCTACTTGAGAAGAAGTTGTATTGCTGGAGACCCAAGGGAGTGTTGTGCTGAATGTGGTGCAACTTGGCCAGATGGTGGTGCTAGAACAATGAACTTTACATTTTGGCCTCTAACTTTTGAACTGTAAGTCTCAGAAATAAAATTATTTTTCCCTGGATTCTATGGGTCCAGAAGAATCTATCCATATAAGCCACACCCATTTGCATCTACACTGATTGCTACTCCTACAAATTTTGAGCAATCGTCACCAAATTTAGTGCAGAACATGAGTGTTGCTGAGTGTTGGGGTTTCCTCATTGGCCGTTGCTCTTTAAAAATTAAAAGGCGGGAACAGTCAAGAGGGGGTACGTCACCGCTTGAAACGGCCAGTTGAGTAGAGCAGCGCGTCCCCTAGTGTCCTGACCACTGACCATTTGTGTAACAATTTAGCCACGAATTCACAGACTGACCGAACACGGTCCAGACATATACTCGGTTTTGAGCGAGTCTTGTTGGATGTTTGATGTTCCGTACAGTTTTGCTACAGCCGGCCCTCAAATTTTGCTCAAAATGCGGTGGGCAGGGCTTATGTTCCAAAAAATGTCATGTCTTCTGAACGCTTAGTGCTATTGAGACCACATTTGGTGGACATGTGTAGATATGATGTCTGAGTGACCATGACAAATTTGGTGCCATTTGGCCAATAGGTTGCGCTGTAGCAGCATCATCTATCTATAAAGGAAGTATTGTCTGTCTGTCTGTCTGTGTATGTATGTATGTATGTATGTATGACTGCCTTCGTATATCTCGAAAACCGCTCATCCAATCAACTTCACACATGGCGGGTACCATCAGCAATACTGAGGTTATTGACAACGTTGCAAACAGAACATCTGGGGGCCAAGCAATCGGCCCGTACCAGATGGGCACGCCATCCGAACGGGCACAGCACTGGTTGTAATCTAATGAGGAATGGCTGACTTCAGTCATTGTCAGCACAACATTGAAAGATGAATGGCATACTTCTATAAGCAAGCAGGTAATAAATCCTATAATCTAAATTAGAATAATGTCAGCATTTGGACTACAGCCATCCTTTACATCACTTTGTGGAGCCCTGTGAAGTCTTACTTGGACACAGGGTGCCTCTGTCTGTGGTTACGCTCTCTCTGTGGGCTGGAAGCTCTGGGCTCAACCTTCCTGTCGCTTCTGTGTGAGGAAGACGAGCTGGAGTGACTCTCCCCGTTGTTCCTGGGAGGCGATCGGGAGCGGCTCCTGTCGCGCCGCCCCTCGCGATTGGAGGGAGCTGAGGACTGGTGATGTCTGCCAGCGAGGACCTGAGAGGGAAGAATTAAGTGTTAGGACTTCTTCTGGTTCTGGTCCAGAGCGAGATTAATAACTGAAGCTGTAAATGTGTGATCAGAATAACAGTGGTATAATGACATACTGTTTTGCTGCTTACTGACCTGTAGACCGTAGCCGGGAATATGATGGGAACGAGATTTGGTGCCTGCTGAAGATTCATTTCGTGAATGTGACCTAAAAATAGATCAAAGACAATGATTTAAACAGTGTGCACTAATTGATTGAATTGAAACAAGGTATTTTACTATTTTTGCATTCTACGTCATGAGCTTTGCTGGCTGAGCACACATAAATCACATGTATAGGAAGTTCCAATGATTTCTTAAACAATCTCCTTTACATACCTGTGTTTTTTCTCGTCTTCCTCATCCGAGCTCGAGCTTGAACTCCTTCTCTTATGCTTCTTCTCCTTTCTTCTCTCCTTGTCGCCTTTCTTCTCCTTTTTTTCCTTCTTCCTCTTCTTCTTCTTCTTGTCTTTCTTGTTGAGATTCTGGCGCAGCTGTGAGAGAACCGACTAATGTTTTAGCAATACATAAAAAATACTTCACAATCTCCCCCCTCCTGACACGGTACCGCTGGTCTAACAGAACCGCAGTTGTCTTATCTTAATAAAGTTAGTGGAAACATCATTGAAAGGATAATACATGTAAATGTCAGACATGAGTGATTTGGTTATTTACCGTCAAAAAAACAAAATCTTAGTCAGTTAGCATGTTTTAGTCAAATGTCCGAACAACATCTTTAACATTAAAACAGTTATTTTACCATTAAAACAGTTATTTTACCATTTCTTTAATTTTCTTCATCTTCACTGGATTACTCAAGACTTCCCTCTTCTTTTCTTCCTCACGTTTCCTTCAGAAAACAACAACAATAAATAACTTAAACAATTTACAACTTTTAGCATATTTTCAGAGCAAATCACAAGAGATATAAGGGGCTTAGTAACCTGATTTCAAACAGGGGATCTTCCCTGATCTTGGCAGCCAAGTCGAGGTTGGAGGCAGGAGTGCTGGGGTTGAAAATGGACCCAGGCAGGAGGCCGGTCTCAGCCGACGGACCGGTCTCTGGCTCCTCGTACTGGTCGGTGATCTGCTTGTCAATGCTACGTCCCAGCAGATACTCATCTCTGGACACCTGACCAGCAGGGCCCTGGTACATCCAGTCCAGGCGATCATCCTTCTTTCTGTCATCATAAAAAGAGATATAAAATGAATCAGACACTACTTATTCGTCTTAAACCGCAGAAAAGCTTTCGTGATAATATCAGAGAACTAACTTGATGGAACCGGCTTCCTGTGCAAATCTTGTTATTTCTTCTCGGGCTCGTTCCTCTTTCAGTTCTTTCTGGAGCTCCTCAATCTTCTTGACTTCAGCCTCGTGTTTCTGTTCAGCTTTCCAAACACGCTCAATGTTTTTCATAGTCTGGGGATGCCAGCTCTTTTTCAAGTTCTGGCAGAAAACAAGATTGACGGCATTTAGCAGCTGCAACTGGGAAATCAGGTACAAGTTTGACTTGAAAGAGTTTAACAGTATTACCCCGTCAACCAAAATTATTCACATAGAATACATATATACACAGAATGAGGAGAAAAATCTGACAGCAAACATACAAATACACACAATGAATAATCATGATCTACCAGGAATAAATAACATTTTCAGGAATATTCGGCGTGTACAGTAAATTATTTATTGTGAAGAATATTTCAACAGAAATCTCAACTTTTACAGTTGACTCTCACTTTCTTACCTAACCTGCTTGCTTACCTCCTGTCTACACTTTTTTTCAGAATGCACTACACACAAATCGTCTTTGAGTTCCTGAAAAGCGCTATATAAGTTGAATTTATCATTATTATTATTATTATTATTAAATCATCTCTTTGATTTATGTATATAGTGCAATATTTGTATTTATTTATTTACTTGTTTGTTCTTTGTTTATTTATTTATCTCCTTCCTTTCTATTATGTCCAATAATTAATTCCTATTTCCCATACAATTGTGCAATACTGTAATACAAACTTGTCACTTATTTACACTCTTTATATATATATATATATATATATATATATATCGGTATACTGTATAGTACCGTACTTTATTTATGTCATCCCATCTTATCTTAGCCTACATCTTATTGTATTTTATCTTTGTATGACTAGTGCTCTTAATGCGACCAGTGCTGTTTATTGCTGAGCTGACCGGTTCTCTCGACCCTGTGTTAACCTACATTATGACTAATAAAGTACAACTGTTAAATGCTCAGACAGTTGACCTTCAGCTAACGCAAACTAGCCTTTACGTTACTAGCTAGTTGTTGAAAGTATAAGAATAAGATGAGACCAGAGTTAAAGTGAGTATTGCTGAACTGAACTGTGAGTCGTAACACTTCACAGTGAGTATTAAATCATGTGTGAGCAGCTGTATAGACATCAGTAAGCACAACAACATCTTTAATCACTCATATTCTGAGTGGAGTTTGGTATCTACGGTCTGTTCTGGATCAGACAGCTCTCTATAGCTCTCTATACTTACCAGATCTCCTCCCCCCATCTTGAAAATGTGTCGTTTCGGTCCAATAAAATGAAAAAAATCTGTCCTAACAACTATATAATGAACAACAACGAAAGTTCAACGCTAGCTAGAAAATGGAGCCACCAGGCTGGTGGCTTGTTAGTGATGCGCTTTGTTCATTTCCTGTTTTGTATGATTCCTTTTCCGGTTCCAGCTCATGGTGCCTTCATGTACCCGTCGTAAGGTCCGGACATTACAGACCTGCCGTCGTAAATAAACAGTCAACGATATGGATATGACTCATAATGTCAAGTTTTATGGTTGCAGTTAATAAAAATGAACGTTGTTTCAATGTGCGAGTTTCGGTGGTTGTTAATTAGTTGCATCATATTTATGTTTTCAACTTGGAATTCTAACAGCAACAGTTTAATAATATAAGCAAAATATTGACTACTTTTACATCTTCAAAATCCTTCAAAGGAAACTACAGAGAACAAATCAATCTGTGTTTAAATCACTGATAACTGCAACATAACAAGATGTGATAAAAGTGAAGCAGTCTGAATACTTTCTGAATGCAATATATAGTACAGCATTTATGTAAAAATAAAAATACATCGATATCTCGATTAAAATTAATATTTGATCAAGATTAATTGCATGATTGTCCATAGTTAATCGTGATAAATCGCAAATTAAGCACACATTTTTTATCTGTTCAAAATGTACATTTAAGGGAGATTTGTCAAGTATTTAATACTCTTATCAACATGGGTCAGTGTGCTGACTTGACTATGACTTGCCCCAAACTGCATGTGATTATCATAAAGTGGGCATGTCTGTGAAGGGGAGACTCGTGGGTACCCATAGAACCCATTTTCATTCACATATCTGGAGGTCAGAGGTCAAGGGACCCCTTTGAAAATGGCCATGCCACTTTTTCCTCGCCAAAATTTAGCATAAGTTTGGAGCGTTATTTAACCTCCTTCCCGACGAGCTAGTATGACCTGGTTGGTACCGATGGATTCATTAGGTTCTAGTTTCATATTATCCCAATATCTTCACTCTAGCTTTAAAATTGAGCCCGCTATAACCTCTGACAGATCGATTGCGTTAATGCGTTAAAAAAATTGTGGCGTTATATACTGTATACGTATATATACTGTACTTTCTTAATAAATGCTGTAATATATATTGCATTCAGAAAGTATTCAGACGCCTTCACTTTTTTCGTTTAAATTCATTTTTTACCTCATCAATCTACACTGATAAACTGATAAAAAATATTAGATTGAAACATCACATTGACATAAGTGTTCAGACCCCTTGCTATGACACTTGAAATTATATTGTAATATCTGATGATACAAACATTTACAGGCTCTAAAAGCATCCAACTTACTTCTTCTACTTCTGGTACTATTACTACTACCAATACTACTACTACTACTAATAATAATAATAATAATAATAATAACAATAATAATAATAATTAATTTGTCTGCTGTTGTATTTCAGTGAAAATTAAACTGCACAGAATAATAAACAACTAAAACATCTTTGGTAAATAAAGGTTCAACATGGACACAGAATATAGTTTTTTATTTTAAGGACAATAATAGATTAAATACAAGTTATTACACCATGATACTTAACTTATCAAAAGTCTTAGAAATTATTTTATTACAGTCAACTAAACATTTACTACAGCAACCAAATAAAACAAAAGTTGTCCATCTTGTTCTACTGACCAACATAAGAGAAGACTATCAAAAATATCATCAACAAAAAAAGAATAATAGTCAATACACAATAATTGACTAATGTTTATGCACGGTCTTCCATTTCTTATCTTCTATAGATATACAGCAATCGTGAGCCTCCGATAATGCAAGCTCCCTAATATATCGAGATCTCAGCCTAATGTCTGTGATGGGTTACATACATCCTAAGAGTGTTTAAACTGTAAAGCTGCTCACACTGCTTCCTACAGAACTATTGATCACTTAATATTGATTATGAAAGTTAACTACTCCAAACAAGTAATCTAAACAAATTCTGACTGATTGATGATTAGTGTTGTTCAACTACATTTTATTTCATTAACTAGACTGCTAACACAGTGTTTTCTCTGCGTGCTAATTCAGACTCAAAAAAGTGGTTTGTTAGATGAGTTGTCGTATTAGCGAACATGAAACCTGCCGACACACCAACAGCTCTTAATAAAATGTGTTGAGAGATAAGCCCTTCACACACTCACACGTTGTTTGTTGATGATCGGGACTATAGCTTGATCCGGCATGAAAATGGTTGGCTGATGATATTTGGAAGAACTGTATAAACCCATTAATGAGGTACACCTGGATAGTATTGGTAGGACAACCTTCTGCTTCCACCACCGCCTGACCTTTTGATTCAAGGTACGTTCTTTAAAGTACGGATGCACCAATACCGATACTGGATCAGGTATTGGTGACAATGGGGCCGATCCATTCAATTCAATTCTATGTTTATATACCATATACGTTATACACTGGAATTTTAATTCCTGTTTTGACCAATTTGTTGCTGCATTAAAAAGTTTTACATCTGAATTGTAATTCCTGATAATTATTGAAGATTTTTTACCAAGTTGCTATGTATTTATCTATGTATTTATTTGTCACATTTTAGGAAAGCAATGTTTAAGTCCAGCCTGATGTTGCCTTACACATAAAGAAACATAGCGTACTCAGTAGAGCTGCAGATCTGTAGTGATAATCCATTGTTAATATAAAAATATTGATTAGTGCAGCTTTAAATCTTGTGACTGGAGAGGATACTGTAGTACACTATCCAACTTAGTTTTATTCAGCACCAGCAGCCTGTAGCGTTGACAGGGTGGACCTGTGGAGTTGGGTTTATGCCAGATATGATCAGCTGTCATCAGCAAACAGATTCATTTGACCAGGCAGCATTTTTTCTCCATGTCCAGCGTTGGTGATCATGATGCTCAGCTTGATCTTCTTGTTCTTACCTGCCAGTAGTGCAGGGTGTTACATCGTGTCCTCAGCGGCTCTGACCACTTTTAATTTTTCAGGTTCAATTAGTTGTGATTTGTGAGTTTAACTTTTTCACATCATTGCCACACTTAATGTTGCTTTGCATGGTTCCATCTGGTAACCTGAACCAGTGTTCACATTCTCCTACTGTATCTCATTAAAGCTGAAGTAGGCGAGATTGGAGCAAATATGATTAAAAAAAGTTATTTTTATAAAACGGTCGCTATATCCTGACAGTAGTACATGAAACAGGTAACCTGAAAAAAATCATGTTTCATCTGTGTCCTCCGGTGCTCCTAACGGCATCTGCGAGATTTCACAGACCGGTGGAAAACAACCAATCAGAGCTGATCTGAGGTCTGCTGTCCATCTGCCGTCTATGAGAGCCGGCTGTCAATCACTCACAAACTCTGATCAAACGGTCAAACTAGACAGCGCTGATCAAATATGAATTAATATTCTGTTACTGTAATGCCTATTTATCTCCTCAGATGTTCTCAGAATCATCTTGTAGTGTACGGTTTAGCTGTAAAATGAGAAAGTTTGTGTCGCAGTAGCCATTGTGAATTCTCTTGAAGGAACGTCAAACTACTGGTCACATGACCGGAGCACAGCCAATAGGAACGCTCTCTCTCTCTGAAATGACCTGTGATTGGTCAAAGTCTCCCGTCACGGGCTAGATTTTCTAAAGCCTGAAAACAGAGCCATGAGGAGGAGCAGAAGTCTAGTTTTCTCTCAGAACACTTGAATTACAATATGCTGAAAGGTTATTATGGGGTTTTTGCTTGATGATGCCAAAAATATACTGCCTACTGCCGCTGTAATAAGTGTTTTGCCATCATACGGTGGCAACAGAAACACACAATTCTTTGGTAAATACGAGCCTTTGTAGTGCATGGAATTCCCATTTTTTATATTATGTTATATATTATATTATCAACATTTTAGAATGCTGCCACAGTACAGCATTATTGTCTGTTGTACTTTCATTTTGTTTATCCACTTTAATTACTTACATACCAACATTCACCCACACCTAGTTTGTGGCATGAACTTTCACCATCCAAATGGCTACTGACATTTTTAAAATGACAAAAAGTTGTATTATATTCCAGTGTCTTATCACAACTTGCACAGTAGGCTACACACACATATGTAGTGACAGGCTGAGACCAAAACAAAGTATCACTGTCTCTTTTCTCCGTTCAAAAGTATGCTGCCTTTGAAATTGGTATATTAAAATGTGTTGGAGACAAACATTTCTCCAACACTTCCAGTAACACATTTGATTCATTTCATTGTAAACATGTTAACAAGCCACCTTCAGTTAATCTCATCCCAGTCTCTTGGTCTACTGCTGGTAGTAGCTCTAGCAGCAATGGAAGTTCAGCAACAAGCTGCAGCTTCAGCTTGGTCGCCTCCGTAGCCAACTTTCACTTTTAGTAAACAGAGGAAAGCTGCATCCACAGCTTCAGTAAAATTCCTGTTTTGTGTTTTTTTTTTGCTGTGTGCTATAACATTTAGATTATCACTGAGTTAGCCCAGTTGATAAATTCACAGGACCACAGACACTTTCTGTTCCATCCAACTTTCATCAGTGAAAGTTTGTCCAAACCTTTTTTCTATTCTCTATTCTATCGTAAAACTATGACACCTCGATGACAGAGAGGGGAACAAAACCTTTAACTGCAAAAAAAAATTCTTGTGAAAGTGATGAAATTAGCCGGACTGCCCTGTCACGCTGGAGACCGTGGGGTCTGTCTCACATTTCAGCTTCAGCGGAGGCTCTGTGGTGTCAGACGCAGACACATTTGAGGAGGACTGAGGAGGTGTCGGTGTATCAAAGCCCTTATCCATCCTCCCGTCTCCGTTTACCCTCTCCTCCCCATGTCCTGGCGGGGATTCGTGTGTGCGCATGTGCTTGGCCAGGTGGTCATTGCGCATAAACACTCTAGGGCATAATGCACAGCTGAACTTCTTAGCACCGGTGTGCGTCTGAAGGTGGCGCTGCAGTTCATCAGAGCGCGTGAATCTCTTGCCGCAGAAGAGCCAGTTGCAGACGAACGGCCGGTCGCCGCTGTGCCATCGTAGGTGAGCCTTCAGATGGGAGGTCTTGGCGTAAGCTTTGCCACAGCCGGGGATGTGGCAGTTGTGCATGTGCTTCCTCCTGCTGTCGTCGGTGCTCTGGCCCATCTGTTCAGCGTGGACGCAGTTAGGGCAGCGACACGCGGCCTGGCCGGCGCCCCTGGAAGAGGAGCGACGCTGGGGCTTGGGGCGGGCTGACACAGCGTTCTCCGGTGGTTCCTCCAGGGAGAACGGTTCTTGCTGCAGCATTTCAGGGCCCAGTGGCTCCATCTTGAAGCCATCCTGGGGGAAGAGGTGAGATGAGTGCGAGCCCGGAGCGAGTTGAGCTGGAGGCAGGCTGCACAGCTGCGGGTCAGATCCGTAGGGCCCTAAAGAGTGCTGCAACCCCATGGAGCTCCCTGGATTTACTGAAGGCAAGCCGACTCCCTGCCCCGTCTGCAGGTCTATCCAGCTCCCTGGTTGGACGTCCCTGTGGAGGTCCCACCAGGAGGGGATGTTCATGTCTTCTGAGCTGCCACTTGATGGTGCTGTCCGTAACCAAGGCTCGTAAGGGTGGGCCATGAGAGAGGCTGGTGCAGGTGCAAGACTGTCGATGAGGTCGGCCGCTCAAAGTGTTGCTCACTATCTTTCGGGTAACTCTGAGAAGATTAGCACATGGTGGGATGGCGATGCATAAAAAAAAACCTGCAGAAAGAAACAAAAGACAAACTGTCATCTCTTCAAATCTCAGTCTTTCTCACTCAGTTGCATTTTATCAATGACTTCACTGAACCGCATGCAATGACTTTGAAGCCTTGAGGTCATTCTTTTTGCCGTCTGAAAGGCTTTGAAATTACTCAGCTTGTGCTGATCTAACGTTTCTGAACTTCAGAAGTGCAGACATTCAGGCCTAAATCCTCCCGTCTACAACATTTAAACCCCGAGCACACCTCCTTCATCGCCATGGATACTGCAGTTCTCACGCTGCGTGGCCGAGGAGACAGAAGAGAGGGGGAGACAGACGTGTCCAGGCAGAAGCCTGCCACATGCATCCGCTGCCAGGTACTTCCCATGGAGGACAGTCAAAGACAAGCGCAAAGAAAACAACATCATTGGCCCTGTGCAGAGGCAAATGCAGGGGAGGGAGTGGGGGGGGATAAATGCTAGCGAGATGGGGGGAGGGACCAGAGTGAAGGGGAGTGTTGACAGGAGAGCAGTTTGGTAAAGGAAGAAGTTCCAGGGAGGTATGGCTGCAGGCCAAAGTCTATTTGTACGTCTCTGAGGTTTGTGGAGATGAAACCTGGCAGACAGGAGAACCTGTTTTATGAATCACACATGATTTACAACAACAGCCCTCCAGGCAAGTTACAAAAGGAGCCCCGTAAAACGGCCCGCCTCTTACACGCTGGCGGCAGAAAGCATCAACAGTTGCAGACTGACGGCATTCAGGAGCCTGAGAATGGAAGTCCAACAATGACACGGGAACAATTACTTTATGCGTATAATTACGGGCACACGCTCTAAAACAGCATCCTGTCCCCAACACACTCCAGTACCCTTCATCAGCGTCAGTCAGCGAGAGGAGGGGGCTCTGATTTACAAAGGGGACACAAAGCTTGTTAAAGTTGGACAAGTCTGTGGAAATCTATGACAAGAAGCGACCAGTCTGTAAGACCTGTGCTTGGCTCCAAACATGTCCTGGCCCCAAACAGTCTTGTTGACTTCCACCACACCCCCATCCTTGAACATCTACAATTATCTTTACAGCAGGAAACAGTAAAGAACGCTGAAGCTTTACAGGTTGGCGTCTTAGTCTCGAGATCACTTGTTGTGAAATCTGACACAGCAAACTGCACAAGGTTGTCAAGACACAAGAGGTCAAGCTCCAGTGGATGAATTCCATCCTGTCTGATACTCGATGTAGATCCATCAGAGGCAGGTGGAGCGGTTCAGCACACAGCTGGTGTCACTCCGACTGACAGTGAAGGATCCCCTCAGTAGATCTCAATTTGTTGAGTCAATACGGCCTAACTAAGAGGATTACATGTCCCTCTCGAAGGTTCAGTCAAACCAACCCAGAGATGCTTTCTAGTTGCAATGAAATCGTAAAGCAATTAGTTTGGAATTCCCTAATGAAAGGTCTGGTGTTAAAGGTCAAGCTGATTTATTTCATGTCTGCCCGGAGCCAGAGCTACTGCTCTGTAATCTTTTGGGAATGCGACTCAGACGCACGGCGGAATGGCCAGCTCCGCTCTTACTGACAGAACCGTAAACAAACGAAGACAGCAGCATCCTCCTCCGTTCGCCAAAGTGCTGGGAGCGCTACGGGCTCCTGAGGGAAACAGCTGGCACCAGGGGGGCCCCCAGGGGGATGGCAGCCTGGGAGGAGGAGGAGGAGGAGGAGGATGGTACAGAGCAATGACAGAGCTGTGGTCATAAAACCTGCCCGACCAAGACCCAGCACAGCCCCCCGGTTTACGAGGCTGCCATCGGGAAGAGGCACAGAGAGGGAGCAAGCTTTTCTCTTTTCCTTTTTAAAATGAAAACGCTGCAATGAGAGAACAATTTTCCCGACTTGTAACATGATCATTACGTAAACACTTTTACACTTTTGGTTCTGATTTGAGAGCCTAATGATGAGGCGATTCCAACATAAGATGCCCTTTTTTTCAAACTGCTAAAACTGTTGTTGAAACTTTTGCATTAATACATTTTGCGGTCCATTTTCCAGAATAATTTTACACAGGCCCGGTCTAATCCTCATTCTACCCGCCACAAGTCTCCCATCCATCCCAGACGTAGAATAACACAGTTAAAACGGTGAGGCCGACTGTCTGTGGACACTCCAAACAAACCAGTTTGGGTCAAATGGCATTTACAAGTAGTTTGTTTTAACCTGCTTGGAGGATAGAGAACAGATGTCGGGTCAGTTGTCAGAAGAGGGTACCACGATGAACTTCAAACACTTTTCTATTAAAATCAAAACTTTCTGATCTTCGTCAGTGCCCTTGTGTGGGGAAAATGCTTGACATCTAGGGCTGCATGATTATGGCCAAAATGATAATCACGATTATTTTGATCAATATTGAGATCATTTATTAGTCATTGATTGTAGGTACAAAATCCTTTTATTGCATTTTATTGCATATATAAGAGCGCTGCTTTCACTTCCATGTTGTGCTACGTTCCATCACCACAAAAACTTTAAACATAGCCTAATAAAACAAACGCAAAGTACCGGTGTAAAGTCTGACGCCACACCGGTAACAAATCTGGTGGGTGTAATAATAAGGACAATGAAACTGACTTTATATTAGAATTTATAAAATGATATGACTGGATTTCAAATTAAAATGTCATTTGGACACGCAAGTTAATGGTTGAGTTAACGAGGTACAGAGCTGGAGATGGAAAGCTGATCTCTGCTTGTCTGCACTTTAACTCTATGATTAAGTGCAGACTAGAGATAGTCTAGATATGGATGACAGCTTTACATCCTCAGTGATTTAGGAGCGCGTGTGTGACACTTACTGTATTCATACACACTTGTGTAAAATGCATTTTATGCTACATATTTTACTACAGTATATACTGCAGTTAGCGTGACAACAGCTTTTATTAAGAGCATTTTTCTTCCCGTCTCTCTCTTCTGAGTGGACAACCAGAAAAACTGTCTCACATCTGGTTTACAGATGTTCAACCCACTGTACATTAAGTGTATTTTATATAAAGTTTGACGCAAAAATTGTTTTCAAAAACAGTTTTGTTCCTCCAAAGCTGAGAGTCACACACTATCCTGCAACAGGAATCTCTTTGAATACGATTTAATGTGCTTGTTTATGTTGTTTCAGTATGTACGTGTTAATGCACACAGAGATTAAATACAGACAGGATTTTATCTAAAATGTGACACCTGTTCTGGTTTGCATAGAAGTTAAAATCTGATTTACTAATTGTCAAGGTAAGTATATATACGGGGGAGGAGAGTTACTAAGAAACATCTACTCAATACTACTGTATTTAAGTAAACTTGAGTGCTTCCATTTTAATACTACTTTATACGGTATAATATACTTTTCTTTTCTAGAGAACTTCTTTACTACAATTACAATTGTACATACAAAACAAATAATCAGTTCGTAAGAAGTCTGCATTGTTTTAGAGTAAATTACCCAACATAATATGAAGTAGTTATAATTAGCTTCGCCTCGACCAATTAATTAATTAAATCATCAAAAATAATGATCCAATAATGTGATAATATAACACTGACATGGGCCATTCTGCATATTGGAACTGTATTTATTATTATTATTATTATTTATTTACTTTCATACTTTAAGTACTTTTTGTTGCTAATACTTCTTTTTGAATGCATGACTAGTATTTTACTTTGCGGTACTGCTATTTTACTGAAGTACATGACTTGAATACTTCTTCCACCACTGCATAATCTTAATTAAATAAGACTTGCACTTGATCAAACACCACAGTAAAGTTATATCATCTTTGAATAAAACCCTCTCTTTACAAAGGTAATTAATTAAAACTCCAATCAGACAAATGAGCAAACACACTAAATTAATGGATATTATTAAATCCCATCATGTGCACTTTTTAATAACTGTTTACTCTAAATAGTCCATCTTAATTCAAAATCTTCTCCCTCTGTTGCAGTTACAAAATATTTGTCTTTTATTGTATATTCCAGGAAATCTTTCTTTATTCTCCAGTTTTAATCAGTTTCACAGGGTCCCTGTGGGAGTATTCCTATACATAGGGAATATGAAATATTATAGCAGTCTACTTTACAGGAAGGGAGAAATAATGACATTAGACCAGAATTTACAATAAACAGCAACGAGTGTTGGCAAATGTTCTCAACAGCATAAATGTACACATTTGATTCCTGTTTCATAAAAGAAATATACAGGTGTGATTCCCCATCATTTGTTAATGATTTGCTTGTGAAACATGACAGTTTATAAGACATCATTATTTGCATCTGAGTAAAGGATAGATTTGGCTACATGCCATTGAAAGTGACCCTCCACACCTACTGTACAGGTCAGCCTGGTGACCTTTTGCTGCAGAAAACTGTAAGTTAAATATAATCCATGTTGACGTTATTACACCTGAAAACCTGGACTTTATATTTTACACATATTAATATTTGATCTGCTAACATTGCACAGTCTTAACCAAATGAATGCTTTAACTACATTCTCCAAAATACAGCAAAAAGGACAAGAATTAAAACTTAACTTGTAAAAAAAATATATATTTTAGGTTTGATTGCAGCTCTTATGGTCTCTTTGTATGTATTTTTAATTTATGTTTCCAAGTCAAATGAGTTTTAGTTCGCATGTTGTATCTATGTTCTTTGTGTTTTTTCTTTTATTTGCGTTCAATATGAAAAGACTTTGATTTTCTCTCATCCGTGCAGTTCCCTGTAGATGACTACAGGACGTGTCTACAGTTTAATACATGATTAATATAGCAATTTCTGGTGATGTTTATGAAGATCAGTTCATTCATAATCCTCCGTAGTAAACAGATATAGTGTAGTAAAGCTTAATGTAGGTCGCAGTGAAATCCCGAGTTACCTGTTTGTCCTCGGAGCTGCTGCTGTTATTCTTTTTATGGAATAAATGCACTCAGGTTGGAGAAACTTTGTCTCAGATCAGCTCTGCTGCTTCTTCCCTTCGTCGAAAAACGTGCGCAGAAAAATAATAATATCCTCATCATATTTCATCTGATCTGCTCCATCGCGGACGGTCCGAGTGAGTCAATATGTGCGTTTTGGCGCACAGGTAAGCAGCTCTCAGTAGACACGAACTTTATGAGTCGCTCCAGGCTCCGCCCCCTGCTGGCGCGCTCTCTGCCCCTCTGAAGATGCGCCCTCCTCGGCTGGAGGTGAGCAGACGGCTCGCTGGAGAAAACACGAGGGCCGATGGACAGGCTGCCAGAGCTGCCAGATGTCCAGTCGTTTTCATAAGTGTGATCTGTGTTCATATCAAAAGAGGTTCCAATTCTAGGCTTCTATTATATGTTTATTCTACTATTATACATCAAATACTACAAATGTACTCAAATGCTAAAGTAGGCTACAGTTTTTGGGTACTTTACTCATTTCACTATATACCTCTACTCCAGGTTTGGAGAGATATTGTAGGCTATTTTTTATTTCACCTCATTTATTTAACAGCTGTAGTTACTTTTCAGATTAAGGTTAAGTTAAAACACATGATCAACTCAGAATTTAGCAAAGGTAATAACATTGTTATAGATTAAACTAACCAACAGTAGCCTATGACACATTTCAAATTAGATCCACCTTGACAAACTACAACAGTTAGTTAGTCTACCCACTTAAATGTTACTTAAAGGTGTTGAATGCAAGATTGGAAGCATTTTTAATTGCTAACGGCACTAACCGTGAAAACAACGGCAACATTGCTGACAGAGCTAACAGTGTTAACCTGAGGGGGGAACTGGAGAGTGGATGCTATGCTTCTGCAACGGCGCCATTGGTCAGGTGGACGGTATTATCAGCTGTAACCGCCGTATGAGAGCAGTGCAGAGCGGCGGCCGTGAGCTAGTTGGTGGGGCACGCTAACATCAGTGAAGCCAATACGGAAGTGCCTTAAACTTGCATTCTTTCTATTAGCCAGCAGGGGGCGACTCCTCTGGTTGCTAAAAGAAGTCTGATTGTATAGAAGTCTATAAGAAAATGAGCCTACTTCTCACTTGATTTATTACCTCAGTAAACATCGTAAACATGAGTTTATAGTCTCGGTCGCTAGTTTCAAGTCTTCTTCAATACAGCATGATGTTCATTTAGTAAATTATGGTCCCATTTAGAGTCAAATAGACCATAAAGCAGGGGATGCTTTATGGTTGCGATAATAATCGCGATTAATCACATGATTTTCCATAGTTAATCGCGATTAATAGCAAATTAATCGCACATTTTTTTATTTGTTCAAAATGTACCTTAAAGGGAGATTTGTCCAGTATTTCATACTCTTATCAACATGGGAGTGGACAAATATGCTGCTTTATGGAAATGTATGTATATATTTATTATTGGAAATCAATAACAACAAAAAACAATGACAGCTATTGTCCAGAAACCCTCACAGGTACTGCATTTAGCATAAAACAATATGCTCAAATCATAACATGGCAAACTGCAGCCCAACAGGCAACAACAGCTGTCAGTGTGTCAGTGTGCTGACTTGACTATGACTTGCCCCAAACTGTATGTGATTATCATGAAGTGAGCATATCTGTAAAGGGGAGACTCGTGGTACCATGGATGTATGAAGAGAACTGGATACAGCGTTGGAGGCGGGGCCCCGTTCATGCCTATGAAAGTTGCTCAGTGGCGCATGAAGCCTAAATGGCTCGACTTCCGTCTTGAAAAGGACCCGGAACTTGGGCAAATGGACTATGGATGGGGCATGCGCAGTAGCGTCCGCTCGGTCACATGACTCGGTCACGGGGTCCCAACGTCACGCCGTCGTCGCGGCTTGCGCTCCAGCCTCGGTCTGGGTCTCATTCACATGAACGGAGTGCATTTTACAACTTTTAGGACCTAATAATATAAATAAGGGCTATAAGAGTGTTCGTACTGGGAGGTTGATTTACCTCAAAAGAAATTATCCGCCGAGTTACAGACGTCTCTTTCCCAATGTAAGTCTATGGGAAAAAGTATTTTTGGGCCCAGTGCATCACGTGACGGACACGGAAGTTGCAGTACCGCCGTTTGGCCACTACGAAAGTCCAGATCGACAACCAGCGCTCTTCCTGGGGGCTTGGTGGGTACCCATAGAACATATTTTCATTCACATATCTGGAGGTCAGAGGTCAAGAGACCCCTTTGAAAATGGCGGTGACAGTTTTTCCTCGCCAAGTTTGGAGCGTTATTTAACCTCCTTCTCGACAAGCTAGTATGACATGGTTGGTACTAATGGATCTTCCCTACTTCACTTCTAGCTTTAAACTGAACCCGCTACAACCTAAAAAATCACAAGTTGAGTTAATGCGTTAAAGAAATTAGTGGCATTAAAATTAATTTGCGTTAACGCTTTATTATTGCTTTAACTTTGACAGCCCTATTTTATTTACAACTAGTCCACTTACTAGCTTTTTCCAGTTAAATTACAATTGTTTTTGTCAAATTACAACTTTTGTTTTTACTTAGTTATTCCTAGTCGACATGAGGAAATGAGATCTGGTCTAAGAAATTAATGACACACTCATAAGTATTCTGCTTTATTTCTACAGCATTTCCTTTCAAAACTACAATTTATTTAATTCCAAACATAAATAAAGACAAACTTAAGAGATTTGGTACATCATCGTGATGTCTTACGTGATACTGTCATAGTTACAGTGATGTACCAAATCAAGATCAACCTTTACACACTACAGCAGTGGTGCAGTAACCTGGTCAGTGTAGTGACTGCAGCCTGTGAATCAGATATAGTTGAGACCTGGAAATCCTTTGATTGCGGACACTCCCGATAAGTGGTTTGGCTCGGGCCAAAACACAGGCGCAATACACAAATCCGGAGATCTTACTTTGCAGAAAACAGTGCACCAGTTGTGCTTATCGGACCACCTGAACCATTCAGAGAAACAGTGTGCGTCTCACATTAGTATGAACTGTGTTAAATATGACGATTGGACGGCCTCAAAAGGCTTCTGGTACGTGCCAAATGTTGGATAATATGTCAGAGTTTAATTGGCTGCAGTGACTTTGAATGTGCATCACACATTTAATAGTTTTTAACATCATCTTCCTTTGAGGGATTTTTTTTGATTTTGTCTCCTCGCTGAGTTAATTCCTTTCCTGTCACAGCATGTTGGTGGAGCAGCTTCAAATCAACTGACAAACACAGACCACAGACAGGCCGGCGGGAAGTGACTTCCTACCCTCTCGGCTCCTCTTTCTCTGGAGCAGCGCTCTACAAGTGCCGAGTCTGAACTGATTACACGACAGTCATGTAATGGAACCACGGGGCGATCGGCAAATATTGACAAAGTCTTGATTCGGCACGCGCCGTGATAGATTTATACACACCTTCGAGCCATACAGAGTGAGCACACTAAACAGGAAATGTTGTTTCCATGAGCACGTTACCTGAGCCAGCGACAGTAGGCAACCAGACCTCCGCTTAGGTTTTAGCACATCAATGATCATTCTGATATAACTGCAGATATTCAGACATAGAAAATTTAAACATGACAAATTTGTTGCTGACATGTGTAAAACTTAGTCAAAATTAAATTGTCTTGGTATCTGATATCTTTCAGTACACATAGAGGAGATCAGGCCACCGAATAGAAGACCACACACCACGTCTAAATGGTGTTTACAGACACCTTTAAATAGTCAAGCTTATTTCCTCATGAATACAATGCAGCACAATCAGAAAGAGACTGCCTAACATTTAATTACAGTGCAAATTCAAGTAGGGGCTTACAAATTCTCCTAATGATTTAGATGTGTTTAGATAGCTTGTTTGACAGTTTTTTATATCTGTCACTGCTTACATATTTTATTTGTAAAAGAGTTTTTGCTGTGTGTACATGAAAATGTTTGTGGTTCTTTAAACACTCTTGCAAGGAGGCTTTTCCTGATGTACTGGCATTTACTCTTGCATCAATCCAGCAAAAGCCCTGTGACTTTCAGTGTGGTGAAGTAACATCTATTTATATAACTGCAGCACCTTTGAACTGTACGTGTTAAGGCAGTTGTTGTTTTTAGGCCAAACCCTTCCACCTACACAGGTTTTGTCTCGTTAATAGAAAGCACACACAATGTACTAATAAATCAATGTCAAAGTCAATGCTTGGCACTCAGTGTAAAGACTTAAATGCTCGATACATTTTTGTACTAAGAATAAATAATACAGGGTGTGTACTTACAGATCTGGTTGCAGTTTTTGGAACAAATTAAATTATGAAATCATCATAAATGCCAGTGGAAATGTTTTTGCCAGGGATTTATTTATTACTTAAGCTGCTCAAGTCTAACCTGACGCACCAGATGGTTTGTTTCACAGAACCATCTGAGAAGCCATCCCATGGATGTATAAAGAGAACACGATACAGTGTTGGAGGCGGTGCCCCGTTCATTCTTATGAAAGCCTAAACAGCTCGACTTCCGTCTGGAAAAGTACCCGGATCTTGGGCACACGGAACATACGCAGTAGCGTCCGCTCGGTCACATGACTCAGTCATGGGGTCCCAACGTCTCGCTGTCGTCACGGCTTGCGCTCCAGCCTCGGTCTGGGTCTCACTCACATCAACAGAGGAAGGGAAATAACTCTGGACCCAGCTATTAGTGCGTTTTACAACTTTAAAAACTTATTTTTTTTCAATAAGGGCTATTTAGGTGTTCAAACTGGGAAGTTGATTCACCTCAAAAACAATTATCTGCCGAGTTACAGACGTCTCTTTCCCAATGTAAGTCTATGGGAAAAAGTATTTTTGGGCCCAATGGCATCACGTGACAGACACGGAAGTTGCAGTACCGCCGTTTGGCCACTACGAAAGCTGAGATCGATGACCGGCGCACTTCCTGGGGGCTTGAGCCATCCTGGGAAACTGTTTGGAAAAGGGCAGGCGCTTTCAAAAAAATACTTGGCAGGTGATTGGATGAACTATCTGCCAATCAAACTCTTGCCGAAGCCAGTCAGCGAAAACACCTTGTCCATCTAGAAAAGCCGTTCTTTGCTCTTCTTTCAATGAAGAAATACTCTTCAGCTGTGATATAACTGATGCTATTGCAGCATCTACGCTAACCTCTTTAGGAGCCGCCATCGTTGTTTAGAACAAACAGTCGCATCTCCGAAACATCCCTGTAACATCCCTGTAGCTGCCAGTAGCTCCTCACAGGACGCTGATAGGTCCGTGCTCCTGCTTGCCAGACTCAAACGCATTCCTTGAAGCCTGACAAGATTTTTGTGTGATATGTGAGCGAGAATCCAGCTGCCGTGTAACCGTGTAAGGTAAGCTCAAGCCTCCGTAAACCCCTTTTTTTGTTTTTCTTGCTGTAAGCAACTATTTTAATTTTGTGAGTTGCACTGTGGGACAATTTATCAGTACCAGAGTCAAAAACTGCAAATACAGTATTAGTAGTAGTAACAGCAGATACAGCTTGACCCATCTGATTTAATAATTTAACTGGAGACCATCTTGCGATGGGATCACACCAGCTGCGACGCCAAATCTGGCCAGATGCGTAAAGTGACCCCTTCCCTACTTCCGTCGCCCTTCCTCAGACCACACCCATCTTCAAACCTTTAGTTTTTATCTCAACTATATACACCTGGCTCTAAAGTTTCATGATGCCAAATTGGGCCAGGGGTGCAAAGTGTGGGCATTAAATGGGCAGGGGCCTTCTCCCCTCTTGCTTGGACCACGCCCATCTTCGAACTCCACCTTCATTTTGATCTCAACTACACATCCTGAAAGTTTCGTGACTGCGTTTTGCATGGTTGCAACAATATCATGGTCCCACAGACAGACAGAAAAACAAACACCTGGCAAACTTTAAAACTGCCTCTGTGCACATTTTGCCACGATGACACACACACACAGACTCACAAGGTGAGAACAAGCAGCAACCTCCGTTGCTGAGGTGAAGCCAATGTGGAAGTGCCAAAAACTGCAGTTCTTAAAATGGCTCCAAAAGCGAGTCAGTCTCAATAGACCCTCATGTTGAAATGCCAAACTTTACAGCAGAAATACACATGATCACAGCCTTTTGGTCTCTATAACTAATATCTCCGTTTATGACAACTGTACAGGGGGGGGGGGATTTTTATATAACTCACCCGTTTAGCTTATATTAAGGCTTAAAGTTAGGCATAATGAGGGCGTTGCCGCTTTGAGTGACAAGTGGGTGCCATACCAGGTCGCTAGCTGCTAGCTGTCTGCTCTGCTGCATCACTCGGGCCGGCCTCAGCTCCACCGACGATCCACCTCTTTGCCCATTTTTGGATTAGCCAGACCCGGGAGTTAGGCTGTGTTGTCACTGCCAAGATGGTGATGGTCAGTGCCTCCCACTTTGAGCTTCACAACGGTTGTGTCTTCAAGGTAACCTGCAGAAAATTGCAAAAACTTGCAAAGACTCTTGCAAGACTCGCTGCCCAATGACCTATCCTAACCTTAACCATTTAAGGTCAATGGCTAACCTTAACCATTTAAGGTCAATGGCTAACCTTAACCATTCAAGGTCAATAGCTAACCTTAAACATTTGAGGTCAATGCCTAACCTTAAACAGTTCAGGTCAATGCCTAACCTTAATCATCTCGTGAGAGTTTTGCAATTTTCGTGTTACCTTCTAGACACAACCCGTCACAACGTCTCTTCAGAAACCGATGGGTCACGTCACAGAAACTACATCCCTATTTTATACAGTCAATGGATGAAAACTATAGGCCTACCAACATTGCTGTCACGGCTGGTAATGACAACTAAACTATATCCGCACAACTGAGCAAACTTCATCTGCTAAGGAAGACCATGAGATGTGGCTGAAAAGGCAAGTGAGGTTTTTTTCTGTCTCCTACTGTTTCCAAGGTCCTGAATTAACCTTTACACTCATTCATTAAAATGAATAGTTGAACATTTTGGGAATTATGCTTATTCACATTTCTGCTGAGAGTTCGAAGAGAAGATTGATCTGATGTTTGTCCGCTAAATATGACAAACCGTTAGCTAAGCTTAGCATGAAGACTGGAAACGGGGAATAGAGTTAGTCTGGTTCTGTCCAAAGGTAGCAAAATCTGCCTATTCATGTCGTATGTTGTTTGTTTAATTCATACAAAAAAAATTAAGTGTAAAAAAAGACAATTTGTGGTTTTACAGGGGTTAGTAGGAAATCACTGCAACCAGCCAAAAAATAGTTAAGCATGTAACACAATGTGTCATTTTTACACTTTGTATAGATCAAACAAACAAGATATTATGTATTAATTAATGAGCTTTAATACAGCAGGTAGCTTTTTGTTACCGTTGGACAGAGCCAGGCTAGCTTTTTCCCCCTTGTTTCCTGTCTTTTGGCTAAGCTAGGCTAACCGGCTGCTAGCGGTGGCTTCAGTTAACGTCAGCTACAGACATGAGAGTGGTATCAATCTTTTGGGGTGGTGTCTAGAAGGTAATTCATGAGTTGGGAAACTCTTGTGAGATGGTTGAGGTTAGGCATTGACCCCGAATGGTTATGGTAAGGATAGGTCATCAGACAGCGAGTATTGTGAGAGTTTTTGTTAGATTACGCAATTTGCGGGTTCTTCTAGACATGATTATCTTTTGGCAAGAAAGCACATAAATGTCTTTCCAGAAATGTAAAACTATTCATTTATTTTGTATGACTAGCTATTGAAGGAATAGTTCAACACAGTTCAAAAAAATGTGCTCATGTCGTACACACCCTAAACACATTGTATCGTGTATCTATTGTGTTTTTAATGACAGTAATTAGTCAGGACATCAGTCTGTACGCTCCAGCTCACAGTTTGTGTGTGATTGTATTTCCGTGTGTATAACTTGGGACTTTCCTTAAAGGACGTGTGTTTTGTATACAACATTCCCACCATATAAAGTTGGTTCTGATTCTGATTCACTGGCCTCTGGCTGGTTTGACTTGTCTCTAGTCCCACGGGAACCACACGGCTGTCCCAGACAAATCCTCCTGCCAACACGCCAGCCTCCAGAGAGCTAGGCCGCCTAAAGCCTCACTTCCCCTCCAGAGGCAGAAAAAAATCCAACAAAGTAAACAGTAAGCACCTAGTAGTCAACTTCCTTATCCTTGTTAATTATTCAAAATCCCGGAGGAGAGACCGGCCCACAGTTGTCTTCTGAGTCACTTTTTTTCTTTTTTTCACATACAGGCACTCACTCACCACAACGTCCCCCCTCTCCTCCTGCCTCCCCTTTCAACTTCAAACCCAGTCATTTCTGCAAGCTGCGCTTTGATTGTACCAAACACCTGTATTTTCCGAGGAGAGACTTCCTTGCGAGCCCCCGCCTCCCATCTTTGATTGTTAAACAGCAGTGGCGCCGTCATTACTGTCTGTGCGACTGATGCCGCCCCGCTTCCCCTCCCATCTTCCACCTCTGCCTTTCAACCGGAACTTTAATTGCTCAGAGAAAATTTGAATTGCTTTATTTTATCTAATTTTCAAAAACCCCTTCTTGTGTGTGAAGGGTTGTAAAACTTGAAATGCGCCTCGCTGGATTTATCGGATGAACTGGAGATGATCACAGATTTCCTAACAGCTACAAACAGAGAACCCAGAATGTCCTTTTTAAGTTCAGAGCTTAAAGTCTGGTAGTAGCCAGATGGACACAGACTCCCTACATTTTTTTCTAGCTCGCCAGTAATCCTCCAGGAAGACAGACAGACTGACACTTACACACACACACACACACCTTTGCAGCAATAATACCATGCTTTATTAGACGGCCTCTCCTGCCATCCTGTCTCCCCCCTCAGATTAATATCCTCTGGGCTTCTCACCAGCTGTTTCCGTCCCATAACACCCCTCATCTTCCTCCGGCCGGCCCTCCGCTTCACATGGCAGGGCTTACAAACTGGGCCAGCGTGGCTCTAGGAGAGGTCTTTGGCTTAGCACTGTGTGTGTGTGTGTGTGTGTGTGTGTGTGTGTGTGTGTGTGTGTGCGTGGATATGTGAGTTCACCAAGCGAGCTGAATGCCGGATCTCTTGTCCACGCAACTGAAAACAGCCTCTTAAAGAAGGACAAACACAGAAAGACTTAATTCTAGAAGGTAGATGGTACATCTACTTCTCCACACTGGAACTGAGTCTAAATGTCAAAGAAATATGAGGATTTTACAGGACAAGCAAAGACCAAAAAAATACAAAGCCAATCTTATTTTTGGGCTTTAATTGATCGAGTCTGTGTTCTAAATCATTTTTCATCAGTTCATCATTCAACACAACTGTTTGTTGTCACTGTAATTTGATGCATTGGTGCATTTACAAGCTCTTTTTCACTAGTCTGTTTAGTTTCTCTCTGTCTGTGCATGTTTCTGTGCCCGAGCGTGTGTGTGTGTGTGTGTGTGTGTGTGTGTGTGTGTGTGTGCGTGTGTGTGTGCGAACTGTATATGTGTGCAAAGCCTTGCTTGGGTGTGTCTGCCTTTGGCTCAGGTGGGTGTTTACTTCTCATGGTGTTTTTACTGTTTGTGTGCAAGGGCAGACAGGATGTGCGGTGCTTGTCAGCATTCTCCAGGAGATGAAAGGCCGGAGAGGGTGTGGAAGTAGCCGAGTGCCGTTCAGGTAACAGGTTGTCTTCTCGGAAATCTCTCAAGAATTCAGTCCTGTTGCCTTCAGCATTCCTAGTGAGCCACGAGTGAGCACCACTCACCACCGGGCTGCTTCAAAAAAGAACTCAACACCTCCTACAAATCTGGCCATAACTGAACGCCAATAAGGGTCCAGGTGCTCGATCTCAAAACACAACCATTAGTGGAGCTGCTCGGTCGGCGCTCCTTGTTTCCTATGCGTTCAGGTGTGCGTGTTAGCTGTTATCACACTACTGCCATAAAACTGATTGCATCACCAAAAGACACAACATGAGTCAGTTTTAAGAATGGGGCCTACCGGCATGCATATTGATGAGCAACAGCTACTGACACGACAGCAGTCTGGTTTGGACGTTGACATAATGTAGTCAGTCACTGCAATGCAGTCGGGCAGGTTTACGTTATTAGAGTTATAACTTACAGCAACCACATCCTTGACACTCTCTATTGTCTCATTTCTTGTTAGCACAGGAGAAGTAATTAGTGTGACTCCATATTGTCTGTTTACTGTTCACGCGATGGAACTACTGTGAACAACAGCCAACAACAACCAACAACAACCTTCCATGTGAAAATTGGGTTGACCCAATTTACCACAAAACATATTATTTATTACCTGTAGTGATATCTTGCCATGCACTTCCACCCCAATACAGTGAAAGCGAATGGAATATTAACCTAATAATCAGAATGATTTCAGTCATTATTCAGTGTGTCATCATGTTCATGTTAATGCCTATTTCTGTTTGGGTAGGGGTTTTTGCCCGAACCAATCAGTACCAGTGGTAGCCGCCAGCTTATGCTACTTTCACCCTACGGGCGACAAAAGCAACAAAACGGCCAGCGTGCCCGGCTACATTGACGCAGACTCACCGTTGAAGTGCTGTTCAAGCGTTCCTTGACGTAGTTGTGTCGTTAAATAGCACTGGGGACAGAACAGGGTGAAACGAAAACACATGATTTTGTTGACGCTTCACCATGTCATTGGAGCGTGGAAAGAAGTTGAAACCAGTTCAACTTTACTTGTAGCGCGTCATGCCGGACACAGCGACAAGTGTCAGTCTGGATCTTCATGTCACGGGCTTCCATTGAAATGACTTGTAAAATGTTGCAGTGTCGCTCGTAGCGTGAACACAGCTTCAGCTGCCGCCATGTTGAGAGCCATGTGGAGGCAAGATATGCTCTGAGTTGGAATTTAACACCTTTAATATATGAATATTGATTAGTGCAGCTTTAACTTTTGTCACACTATTTCTTTAACTGACTTACAACAAGCAGTATAGCTGCGTCAATCTTGTTGCATTTTTCTATTTTCTGTTTTGACAGAAATCTCGAGACAGATATCTCCTAACCTGGACAATTTAAACCAAAAGTATCTGCATTGCTAAATACCACCAGAGGTAAACTAGAAAATATGTCTGCTCATTATTTGAGTGATCTGACCCTTTAAAATCACCGAAGGATGAAGTGGAGTTTAGATTTGATCGACGCAAAGAGCAGGTGGAACGTGTCTGAGCCCACAGACGGGAAGTGTCAGCGACATCATTCAATGAAATACCGCAGATGGGAGACACCCACTCAATAAAGCCACTGACATACAGGAATTCACCCAACTTTAATTACACTGATTAGCCAACATGTGATCCAGAGTGGTGGTAATAAGCAGTAGTGTGTGGGTTTCACCGTGCACCAAACTGTGACTCCTCAGAAAAGACAAGACTCTTTAGACATGCAAGAGAAACATATTTTGCAGTCTGAGTTTGCTTGCTGCAAACTAACAGGCACATAGCTGGGGGAAAGTTTCATTTATTGAATATGACAACTTTAAGTATTAGTAAATATCTGGCCATTTTGCAGAATTCTGCTTGGTTCAGTCAACAAACTGATGGAGTGAAATTTGCAGATACATGGTTTTCTTTGGATATTGATAAAGTGCATTAAGCTTTACTTTTTCTCTCAGTCTGTGTTACAGTATCAGACTCCTTTATCAGTGGTTGGTATGTAAATACATTTACTGTAATATTTTGAGGTGCTTTACTTGAGTATTTCTATTTTATGACATTTTATACTTCCACTATACTACATTTCATAGGAAAGTATTGTGCTTTTAACTCTACACTATATTATTTGACAGCTATAGTAACATTTTTCATCCATAACATATAATCAGTTTACAAAATATGATGCATTGTCATAGATTAGAGACAGTATAAAAATTAGGCTAGTTAATTTAACCCCACCACTACCAAATACAACATTAAATGTTGCCTACTTGTTAAAGCAACAGTAATAGTAAGAATCCAATAATATAACATATCCACCTTATTCCTAGCCCCCATGATGCCTTGCGTGAATTATGGGCGCAACTTCCGTCGCGTCGTGTCACTGAATCGTATTCCATGGTAACAGTACGCTAATCGTCTCTCCTAGAGCAATTGTATTAATAAATCTAGTAAAACATGCGTGAACACCACCTATTACAGCTCAGACAGGATAATGTGATCATAGCTCTGCCTTCTACTATGGAGGGACGGGAGGACGACCTGAAGAAGTGGCCTCAGAAAACCTACACTATCATATTTAGCTACTTTATTGACTCTGTTGCTACAGACGGTGAAGCTCTGAGGCAGATCAGTACTTCCACTGTAACAAGGTTTAGTTTTTTTTATACACAGATAACCGTACTTAAACTATTTGTAGTCTAATGCTCCCTGCACTCCGTGCCATAAACTGCCTTACATTTTAAACTGTACAGAAAATAGTCAAAGTAACTGTCTGTCATTAAACCAACGCTACAATGCTGAGTCCTCCCTACACATGAACTCATACCTGATGTTCTCCTGGCTCTGCTGTCGGTCCTTTTAGGGACCCGACGTTTCTTCTCCGCTGCTGACACTACACTACACTAACTATATTCGATGTTCCGTACAGATGACATTTTCCTGCCGATCGCTGAATAAATACTTCTATAGATCGTGCATGTCATCCCCAGTTCCCCCTCTTTCATTCCTGACCAATCCGAGACCTCCACCATTTGTTCCTGTGAGATTTCAGTCAGTTTGTGAGGTGCGCAACGTGCGCCCACAGCGGCTTGAGCAGCGAAAATGTACATGTGAACATATTTTATGCTTCTCCCAGTACTGTAGTCTGTATGAAATGAATATTATGCTATCACACGTTGTTAAATATGTTACGCTTTATTGAATAAATGCTTTAAAATTGGCATTTTTAATATCAATGGTGCACACTGACTGCTTGGCACTGCAGCAACAACTCTGTCAACACAGACGCTGTTTGCACGTAATCCTGCGCCCAATATTGATGTTACAGCACTTGTTATTTAATAAAAGGTCAATAAAGTTAACGTTTATTATTCAATTGAATATTTTGACATTTAAAATTTTCATTAATCGCCGGTGAAATCATGTTCTGCGCTCTGTACGGAACACCGTTAAGCTTAATGATCTTCCGTACACAGGCGGAAGCGTTTCTTTTCGCCACTTTTCTCAAAAACTCTTGGTCCAAAAGACCTCAGTCAAAGTGTAGACGGTCTAATGGATATTCCCCCGGAGAATGAGCACACAAACAAGCTTGTCTGGCTCTCAACAACAGAGGAGTGCTGCCTGGCGTGGCGCTGAAGGGTGAAAAGTGTACGGAACACAGTACCACAGCTCCGCAAGGATATTTTAGAAAATGCTAATTTTAAAGTTAAATATCTGTTAAAAATAAAGCACGATTTTGTCAAATTGAAGGTGAATTACTTTTCAAAAGAAGCACCGTTGGTGGTTAGCCGCTATGGTTAGCCTATGGGACTAACTAGCTTACTGCTACTTCCGCCGCCTCACCGGAAGTTAGTCCCACGATCATTTCTATGGTAACACCCCCGAGAATAAGGTGGATAGGAACCACTTTAAGTTTAAAAGTTGTAACGAGGCAAACATTGGTGAAATTTTTTTTACTAATGCTTTGTTGATCACCTAAAAGCCATTAATAAGAACAACGTTTTGCTTGCCAGGTTATGAAAAATCCTGTTTATCCTCCTCCAGACACAGACCACAAGCTTTGTCTTTTTATTTAGCTCTTTATTTCATCAGGGTAAAGGTTTATATACTAATACTTATAATAAGGTATAACGAAAAGTATAAATGAATTGAGTGAGTATAGAAAGACTGTACAAAATGTTATTGAGTAACATAGAAGAAAAAATAAGTACAAACAAAAATACAAAAAATGAACATACCTTAAATATTCTGAGATAGATACCTACATATACATCAATAGATACACCTAAACACTCATCTCTGACCTGTAACCTAGCCTGATGGAAAAGAGGAGACGTTAAAGGAATTAACAGAAATGGAATATGATATTCATAACTATGTTTTCATTAGTGTATAATCACCTGAAACTAAGAATCGTTGTGTTTTCGTTAGCTTAGAATGAGTCCTTTATGTCAGTGAGCGGGTCCTCTTCACAGAGTCCTCCGTGTTGCTCCTCCATGTTTCTACAGCAGCCCTGAACGGACAAACCAAACACTGACTCTAGAAAGACTTTCACGTTTTAACGTTACCTGAAGGCCACCGTAGTTCTCTGACGCTTGGAAAGGGAGGGGTGAGCAGAGGGGTGTTACAGTTGGTTGCAATCTGCAACCACACCACAAGATGCCACTAAATCCTCCTCACTGGAACTTTAAAGGGCCGCTCCAGCGATTTAGTATTGTACTTCCTGTTAGGGGACTCCCAAGAGACAGATTTGAAAAGGAATGGTCAAAATCTAAGCTTTTAGTCTCTAGTATCGGACAAGCTCCTAAAAAACTGGATCCTACGTTTCCCATAAAGCAACTCCATACAATCATAATCCTGATGACATCATGATGGGTTATTTTCCCTCCAGATCTACAAAAGACATTTTACAACAGTTTTTCTAGGCTGAGTGGCAGCTACTCTGTCTATTTGACTAGTAAACTGAACTTCATGTGTAAAATCCCTGCAGTGCCCCTTCAGCTCTGGCAGTTAGTGTTTCTCGTGAAAATGTGAAGTAAGACGTTTGTCCAGCTCATCATTTTGAGTCACACAGACATGATAATCAGCCATTGATTATATTGTTGTCTTATACATTCTTATTAGTGCTGTCAAAGTTAACGCAATAATAACTAATTAAGCAAAATTGTTTTAATGCCACTCATTTTTTAACACATAGAACACGGTACCAACCATGTCATCCTTGTCATGAAGGTGCCTCAATAACGCTCCAAAGTTACGCTAAAGTTTGGCGAGGAAAAACTGTCATGGCCAATTTCAAAGGGGTCCCACAATAATAAATATATACATACATATGCATAAATCAGCATATTTGTCCACTCCCATGTTGATAAGAGTATTAAATACTTGACAAATCTCCCTTTAAGGTACATTTTGAACAGATAAAAAATGTGTGATTAATTTGCGATTAATCGTGATTAAATATTTTAATTGATTGACAGCCCTAATTTTTATTATTATCTTGTTTTATATAATTTATAATGAATGTGGTTAAAAACTTCTAGGTAGTAACAGCAGATCGTAAAGTCTTGCAGGCTGTATCATGGAGGGTTTCTCATGAACTTTGGGGTTTGCAGCCTGACAAACAGAAGAGGAGGCAGACTCCTGATGAAGAGCTCCCTCATCAGTCAGGAGGCTTTTCGCGGGCGTGGACCGGACTGTGTGCGTGTGAGACGGTGAGCTGTGCTTGTGGCCAGACGAGACGAGACCTTTAAGTACATACCTTTTGGATTTGTCGGTCACGTGACTCGGTATCTCCAACCTGCCTTCTCCGAGCCGGCCGCGCGCTCTCTCTCCATTGGAAACCAAGGTAAACATTTCCTCTAGCAGCATTCACACACTGCCTCTAGTTTACTCACTATTACACCCTGATCTCAACCCGATCTCAACCCTGCACCCCCACAAGAACAGGCGGAATGACACGTAGCGATAGACGCGTCGCTGCTCCGGAGAGAGCCGCGGAGTGAGCGGCGGACAGTGCATGGTGCTCTGCTCTGCTCAGCTCTGCTCAGACCAGCCAGGCCTTATTACAAACACTGATTACCACCGAGCTCCGACACAAGCTACAGCTGCGATCCGCGCACTTTTTTGGCGACATTATTTCCGGATTGTAAACGATTCGTGGTCGCAAAAGCGAGACGAGAGCAATAATAGAGCAACGAGGCGGCGGATTTGTGAAGATTACAGTCAATAAAGTGCTCTGCACAAGACTGCCTCCTAATCCCTGTGTGTGTGTGTGTGTGTGTGTGTGTGTGTGTGTGTGTGAGTGAGTGAGTGCACCGGCTCTATCTGACTATCTGCAGAGAGCTGGGTGGGGAACCTCTTCCGCTTGACTCCACACATGCACATTATGGTCAAAAGGGTGTCACACTATTGTGATTAGTTTACATGAGGTAGCTACTTGGTTCTCATCACTTTTGATTCTCCCCTCAGGGCCCAGCCGGACTTCTAACAGCTTTCCTCCCAACTGACTGGAGGATTTGTTGTTGTGCTGTTTCTTTATTGCAGGATGGCAGAGGCTCCCAGGTCATGTGATTGTTTTGTGTCCTTGCCCCCTGGCTCTCTCGATGACCATGTGATTTTTGGGAAGAACTCAGACCGTCCCCGGGATGAGGTGCAGGAGGTGGCCCACTACCCTGAAGCATGTCACCCTCCAGGCTCCATGCTGGAGGTAAAGCAGCTCTGGACTCCTACAGTCCCACACCAACACCACTGCTGCTGGTACAGCTGACTGGCAGCAGGCATCATGAAATACACATGTTGGCTGATATACTGCATACGCCCAAAGTCTGGTGCATTAGCAGAAAGTGAATTAAGAATAAAAAAAGATCCATGTCCTATATTTGCTAATAGTATTAAAGGTCCCATATCGTGCTCATTTCCAGGTTCATACTTGTATTTTGTGTTTCTACTAGAACATGTTTACATTCTGTAATGTTCAAAAAAAACTTTATTTTCCTCATACTGTCTGCCTGAATATACCTGTTTTTACCCTCTGTCTTAAATGCTCCGTTTCAGTGCATTTCAACGGAATTGTATTTCTCAGTATATTGAGTATTTTGATAGTTTAACAGTATTTATAAAGCACTTAAACCTGCTTTATAATATAAAAGACATGGAAATCTCCCTTTTTACCATATGGGACCTTTAATGCATATTCACAATAACCCCGATGAGACCGGTAAAATATTTAACAGGAGACTTGATGTAGAAACTTTCTTTCCTGTTAATGTTTAACAGAAAAGAACTGAAAGTGTGAACCCACTGATTAAGTCCTTTCTGCTTTCCACCTCAACTTTGTGTCACACTGTTAGTGGAGGAAATACTGGCTGATACAGGATCAGGCCAGACTTGATAATGCTATTACTGCAATGATATATAGGATCATGTTCTGTCCAGATGTGTTAATTGGCTTTGGTTTTTTTATTTATTACTTTCATCTTGGAACGCCAGTGGCACTAATGATATGAAGAGTTACCCTCCCTAGTGGTATCTAGTCGTGAAGTTTGGGTTTTATTTGTCCAGGTTTTGACAGATCTGTCTCTGACATTTGCGCCTCAACCTCAATCCAGTGGAGGTGAACGTTATTGTTGAGTAAACTTAAGGGTAAAAGGATAAACTTAAAGCCTGTTGCCACAAATAAAAAAACGGATGGTATTATCTAAAAATCAGACCCCAAATAACTAGGGCTGTCAATCGATTAAAATATTTAATCGTGATTACTGGCATGATTGTCCATAGTTAATTAAGATTAATGGCAAATTAATCACACATTATTTTTATCTGTTCAAAATGTACCTAAAAGGGAGATTTGTCAAGTTTTAATACTCTTATCAACATGGGAGTGGGTAAATCTGCTTGCTTTATGCAAATGTATGTACATATTTATAATTGGAAATCAATTAACAACACAAAACAATGACAGATATTGTCCAGAAACCCTCACAGGTACTGCATTTAGCATAAAGAATATGCTCAAATCATAACATGACAAACTGCAGCCCAACAGGCAACAACAGCTGTCAGTGTGTCAGTGTGCTGACTTGACTATGACTTGCCCCAAACTGCATGCGATTATCATAAAGTGGGCATGTCTGTAAAGGGGAGACTCGTGGGTACCCAGAGAACCCATTTCCATTCACATATCTGGAGGTCAGAGGTCAAGGGACACCTTTGAAAATGGCCATGACAGTTTTTCCTTGCCAAAATTTAGCGTAAATTTGGATCGCTATTTAACCTCCTTCATGACAAGCTAGTATGACGTGGTTGGTACCAATGGTTTCATATGCTACCAGTATCTTGACTCTAGCTTCAAAGCTGGACCCGCTATAAACCGCAAGTTGCTTTAAAGAAATTAGTACCTTTAAAACAAATTTGCTTTAACGCGTTATTATTGTGTGAACTTTGACAGCCCTACAAATAACACATCTAAAACCACACCACCAGGGGTAAGTGAGAAGAAAGTAAGTTTTTTTTGTAATTTGGATGAACCAACCCTTTAAATGTCATATAATCAGGGGAATTAATTCAATTTGTAATTAATTTGTGATGCAAATGTTAAAATTTTGCATTCTGCACACCGTCACCAGTATATCTGTTGTTAAAATGCAATATGACTTCAAAATCACGATAAAAACATTCTTCTCCCTCTTATTACTATTAATTCTGAATGTAACTAATGGATGCATTAATAATACTAATAATAGTAGTAGAAAAGGGACATATTTATCTGATGGTACTGCTGCATAGATGTGTTAAAATTAATAATACAGATGTCTCAAGCAGGGGGTGATAGGAGACATTCATGCACGGCAAGAGGAAGTAATTTTGCTCTTTGACTTTGTCCAGTACAAGTGTGCCAGCTTTATATACCGTACGAGGTCAAATTGTTGGTGCAGTGCAACGGGACCTTAATTTAAACAACAGTATTGTTTTCTCTCATTCTCAGTCCACGTCTTTCTGTCTCTCACTCTCTCTCTTTTTGTCTGCAGTGCACATACATCCAGATCCCTCAGGTGGAGCAGACCCGCGCTGTTATCCTCAGCAAACCTGCCTGGATGTGGGGCGCTGAAATGGGAGCCAACGACCAGGGAGTCTGTATTGGGAATGAGGCTGTCTGGACCCGAGAGCCCGTCAGCCCCGGAGAGGCTCTGCTGGGCATGGACCTCGTCAGGTGAGCACCGGAAACCTTTTTGTATTCCTTAAAAAAAAAACTACATGGATTATAAACAGTTTATCCAATGATTTATTTACAATGAAAAAAAGAATCTTCAGAGCTGACGGGAGCAACTATTGACTACATCCTAATGAAATACAGAAAGGATATTGTATATTCAGTAGAAATATTAACTTAATCCTCTTTGGCTTTGATCGGAAGGGTGTGTAGATTGTCACGAGCATGTTGTGACAGGTGTAGTAAGTACTGTTGAAGCGTAGCACAGTAGCGCTTATCTATTCATCTCTGTGTATAAAAATACTCAGCTATTATGGAGAGTCGCCAAGTGACTCGGAAATAAAGTAGCATTTCCTCCGAAACACATGGCAGAGGAGCGTGTAAGCATCGCCAACAAGCTCAACTGGTCCCCATGGTTAGTTAAAAAGTCAACTGATAAACAATAAATACATAAATAGATAAAAGTAGGTAAAAACATGAAAATGAAAGAATCATTAACATTAACTAGAATGGCACTTGGAGAGCGCAGACCTCCGCCCCCCTCTCCGTGCAGTGTATATTTCATTATGTTGAGATCAGCATCACGCAGCGGAGCATCGTAGAACATTTCATTCAAACTGAACAGAAACAAAGTAAAACTCACCTAAACCGTCGTCGTTACTCTTTCCAACAATCACCAAGTGTGCTTTGGTCCAACTCAACTGTAATTGAGTTTAATGTGAAAAAACGCCGAATCTACAGTTGTTCCCCCCCTCCACCACCCGCTCTCTCTCTCTGTTTCTCTCTCTGAAGGAATGAGGCGGGGTCATGCGTCATCATCACGTCATCAGTTACACTGCGCATGTGTTATACCCAGAGGTCTTAATGTTCTGGCTGATCGGAATCCTTAAAAAAATTCCTGAATCCGGACCATGATCTGGATCACACAACAAAATCTAATGGATTGTTCATTGTGCCACACCCCACCCCTCCAAAAAATTTCATTCAAATCCATCACGGACTTTTGGAGTAATCCTGCTAACGGACAAACAAACAAACAAACCAATGCCGGTGAAAACATAACGTCCTTCCTAGGCCTTCGGCCTTGGCGGAGGTAACAAATAACTTACTAACATTTATAACTACTGTAGGAGCCATGAACCACTTCAGAAAGGAGTAATGTTTGTAGTAATGTTAATTAGGTTTGTGATGGTTTATATGTTTTGGTATTCGTTAGTGTTTGGGATATTGCCATTTATTATTGTGTCATTTATCATGATGTAATCGCGATGATTTTGGGAGATTTGGGTCACATGGATATTGACGGCACTCATAGTTAATAAAATCAGCTGTTAGTCACAGGGAAGAGAGGGTGAGTGAGTCGCCGTATTTTTTGTTGACCGCTATCTTCTTACTGTTTTCTTGCTATTGATTAACCTGATTTTGTGCACGTTATACGTCAACATATTTTTTGATTGAATCTCAGTGTAACCTTTTGGTAGTGTGTCAGACAAAGCGAACAGGGCCGACCTCAGCCTCTCAGCAGCCTTTATTTTGTTTCCTGAAGTCGCTTCAACTACATAACTAATGTTGTAAAGAAGTTGAAGTAACCCAGCCGTGACCTGTGATCATCAGACTGGGGTTGGAGCGCGGTGACAGTGCCTGGGCGGCACTGAAAGTGATCACCAGCCTCCTGGAGCAGCACGGCCAGGGGGGGCAGTGCAGGGAGGACCCTGAGCCCTTCAGCTACCACAACACCTTCCTCCTGGTGGACCGCACCGAGGCCTGGGTCCTGGAAACGGCTGGAAGGCTGTGGGTGGCGCAGAAGGTTACAGGTGAGGACGGAGGGTTAGAAATTGAGGGTGCAGACAGAATAAAGGGGACATTTGTGACAGAGGTCGAACCAAGTTATTGTTTTGCAAGTCACAAGTAAGTCTCAAGTCTTTGCTCTCAAGTCCTCAAGTCCCAAGTCAAGACAGGCAGTTCTTGAGTCAAGTCCCAAGTCCCAAAACAGGCAAGTCCCAAGTCAAGTCCCAAGTCCCAAGACAGGCAAGTCCAGAGTCAAGTCCCAATACAGCCAAGTCCCGAGTCAAGTCCCAAGTCAGGCAAGTCCCAAGTCAAGTCCCAAGTCCCAAGACAGGCAAGTCCAGAGTCAAATCCCAAGTCCCAAGACAGGCAAGTCCCAAGTCAAGTCCCAAGACAGCCAAGTCCCGAGTCAAGTCCCAAGTCAGGCAAGTCCCAAGTCAAGTCCCAAGACAGCCAAGTCCCGAGTCAAGTCCCAAGTCAGGCAAGTCCCAAGTCAAGTTCCAAGTCCCAAGATAGGCAAGTCCAGAGTCAAATCCTAAGTCCCAAGACAGGCAAGTCCCAAGACAGGCAAGTCCCGAGTCAAGTCCCAAGTCCCAAGACAGGCAAGTCCCGAGTCAAATCCCAAGTCCCAAGACAGGCAAGTCCCGAGTCAAGTCCCAAGCTCTTGAGTTTCGAATCCGAAAGAAGTCATAATGCGCTCTTCACCAAATGTAATGCCATATGCGTATATAGATATACGATTTATAGATCTTTGTCCACCCTAACATTGGTTTTAGTTTAACACGTTAGCCTGGGGACATTGGCACCACGTCCTGCTATCACAGATTTTGGGGGTGTGGGCTGGGAGGACCCTTGCTTTCAACAATCCTTGAAGAACTCTTTCTTCCAAAAGGGTTATTTGGAGGAAGATGGTTCTTAAGGGAACCCTCAAGTCTTATAAAGAAACCTTGAAGAAGCCCTTCTTCAAGGTTCTTCAAGGTTTCTTCAGAAGCAAATGGTTCTGGGTAGAAACATAACCCTTCAGGAAGAACCCTTTTGGAACCCTTATTTCTAAGCGTGCATCACCGCGCAGAAGAAAGCATGCATCTACTCACGGACGAGAGGCTCGTGTTTATAGTTTATAGCTAACCAATACTGCTAGCTCAGCTAGCACCACTGAGCTAGCTAATGTTACAGCTCATCTGAGGAGAAAGCCATCAATGTTCACATCTCACGCTGTCACAATCATGAGCCTGTTAAATAGCACTACAGGTGAGAGGAAAAACCTGTATTTTTGATTTTTGGGTGAAATGTCCCTTTAATCCGCGTTAAAGGGGAACTACGGCCATTTTTAAAATTCATACATGTTATTGCTATGGTCTAAGACAGTCAGAAATATTAGTAAACATGAACAACTCTCTCCCAAATCCAAAAACTAGAGCGCTAAAACTCAAACTTGTGATGTCATCTAGTATAAAGTATGGAACTGCTCCATAGACGATGAATTGGGAGAGATGTTCTCAATGACACTGAGAGCACGCAGGGGAATGTTCTGAGTATGTTGGTACATTTTCTGTTTCACAACTGAGAACACAACAAATAGAAAACCAATATTCTCTGGGTCCCTCATTCATTGTCTATGGAGCAGCTCCAGACTTTATACCTGATGACATCACAAGTTTGAGACGTACTGCTCTGGTTTCTGGCTTTGAGAGAGAGGAGCTCATGTTCACTAATATTGATTGAACTGTCCTAGGCCATGGAAATAACATATTGGAACTGGAATACACCACACAAAGAGTGTTGAAAATCCATACAACATATTCTAATACAGATCTCTTTGTTCATTCTTCAACATGAGACTACAGCTTATAGAGATGTGTTATATAATTCAGAGAATCCTGAAACTGTGGTGATAAGAAGGACCCTCATTCATCAGGGTTGAATCACTCAAAAAACACATTGCACCCGTAAGCAGGTGACTTGCATCTTCGCATGCTAACAGGCACTTTTTCTTCTCAGAGGGAGTGAAGAACATCTCCAACCAGCTGACCATCGGTGCCGAGGTCTCCGCAGAGCACCCGGAGCTGCGGAGCGTGGCCCAGGCTCAGGGCTGGTGGGACGGTGAGGGGGAGTTCAACTTCTCTCAGGCGTTCACCCCCGAGAACCCGCCTGCCAGGATGGAGCTGGCCAAACAGCGCTATAAGGGAGGCACAGAGCTACTCCAGCAACATGACGGTGAGGCTGGTCAAGTCCTACATTTCCCAGAATGCCTGTGGACATCGCCCTTAGAACATGCCAGTGATAGTTACAGCGAAGGATTTTCTCCTTTTTAAATGTCAATCTGCTGTAACATTCATCCACTTTGTGTCTCCTCCACGTTGTCTCTGGTCTCAGGCTCAGTGACGGCAGCGGTGATGATTTCCATTCTGAGGGACAAGCCCAGCGGCATCTGCGCGGACTCTGGAGGTATCCGCACTACAGGCAGCATGGTGTCTGTCCTGCCCAGAGACAGCAGCCAGCCCTGCATCCACTTCTTCACTGCCACCCCAGACCCCTCCAGGTATGTCACTAACCAAACTAGGAGTTCCTCTAGATTATAAAAATCTGTTATAATAACCCATTTATTCCACAGCATATTCATATATGAAACTATAATTTGACACACTCTGTAGCCAACTGACGAAAACATAATACTGCAGTAATCCCTTTACATGAAAGATTTTAAATGTGCTGCTCTAAGTAACTCTGTCTTATGCAGCAGTGCCATAATGTAGGAAAGACCCTGTATCACAAACAGTGGCAAACTGAACTCCTGTTGCAAGGTTTTAGCACAGATTCATCCTATACAGTATGTGTGTGTGTGTGCTCCTTTAGAAATTCTCAGAAATCAGGGAAACAAAGGGTTAAAATACATTTGTAACGCTTTATTTTACGTGTCCATAAATTCCTAATAAATTCCATGGTTATTTCTCTCCTTGAAAGAAGCGTGTAAGTTGGTACTAATTATAGGGAAAATAGAGGGTGATCAGGTGTTATACTTGTCACTTGTCACTGGTGTGTGGTAGGTTCATGTCTGGGGACATAACTGCAGTGGAAGTGATGTGTTTTACCTTTATGACATCAGAAACAAAATTGTTAGCGTAAGCAGCAATAGCTACATTGAATATACAGTGAAAGGTCAAGAAAAAATTTCAATTTAAATGCATTTATTATGAAGGTGTTGGGACGCAAATATTCTTTCCCTCCCCATCTTTGCTTTTCCACTTCGGGTCAATGGGAGTTTCTGAGTCTGCCTTTCTCTCTTTCCTGTCCCCCTCCCTGTCAACCCACCCTACCCTCACCCTGGTAGGTCTATATTCAAGCCTTTTATCTTCTCGGACTTTTCCACCCCAGTGCCGAGGGTGGTCTCCCCACAGTTCGGCCCAGATGACCCTGTCAGGAAGAAGCCTCGCTTTCAGAGCCAGGTGGACCGCAGACATGACCTGTACAAGGCCCACCAGGTGGCGCTCAACACCATGGAGACCAACCCGGTGGGCACTGATGGACGACCTAGGTCAATGATAGTCCTGTGCTGATCCTGGCAGAGCTAGAAGCTCTCATTCATATATATCATATACACATCCAAAGCAGAATCAATTTCCCTGAGAGTTGAACCCGATCAGTTTAATCACGAGCGAGTCGCACAGTGCAGGACTGACACTCCCAGTGCAGAGCAAAACACAACAGGACCTCACAGTTAGTGCAGACAAGACAGATGGCATGAGTGTAGACTAAACATAAACACACTACAAGTACACATTCAGCGCCAAAGAGCAGGGTTTCAATCACTGTGCAACCAACGACCGGCAGGAGATTGCTGGGAGGGATTAGTACTTCAAAACAAAGCGACATTTTTCATTCAAGCTGTTGAGCTGACTATCCTGTCTGGGATGACTCTTGGTGTTTTTTGTTGAATCAATGTCAAATATTATAATTCCCAATTTCATAATACATACTGATTCGAAGCAGGTTTTTTTTTTTTGAGTACGTTGTGCATTCAAAAGTGAAAAATTTAAGTATACTCAAAAATGTGTGCGAGTGTGCATACTAAAAATGCTTTTCTTCCTGAGTGTTCTCTCGATCTACACTACTCTCCCACAGTAAAAAGGAAATTGATATATTCTAGGGCTGCACAGTTTATCAAAATTTTATCGAAATCGATAATCATTTGAATGTGTCTGTCAATGAAAATGAAAATAATGATGTAAAAATGATCGTGCCCTCTAATATCGCAAACCTAAAGTTAGCTAACATTAGCCACCGTAAGCTTCTCGTCGTACCAGAACAAGTAAGACTGTTGCAGCAAAATCGATTGTATTAATTCGAGCAACGGTGTGTTTGATTACTTATGACGTCAACAACATGAGAAAGAGCTTGGAAAATGTTAGAAGAAAAGAACATACAAAGGTCATTCTTGACATTGGAAATTGAAGTTTGAAAAAGAAGTCTCAATTCAAGGTCAATTTACTAGCTTGTTACTAGGGCTTTCAACTTCATCCCACAGTATTCATCAGTGAAGGACTGTCCTTGACATGCCATCTCAGTAGCTGTTCTGATTTCAACCACTTAATGGCTTAAAAGTTAGCATAAAAGCTCATTATTTAGCTTGGAAACAGTAGTCTGAGAAAACAATCCCAAATCAAGGTCCACTTACTAGCTTTTTTGGAGCTTTCTTTCGCATCACGTGTATTTTGTACGGAAGCCCTGAGAGGCAAACAAAATTCCAGGTGATCCATTTTCTAAGTCTTATCTAAATTGATTTCTCTCCTGTGTTCAGGACTTAAGAACAGGTGAAAAAAGGTTTTGCCAGGATAATCTTTCTAAATGCTTTCATTTTATTTTCATCTGTGAAGCAGGTGGGGAAAGAAGTTCATTTTGTTGTTGTAATACTCATTTCGGCCACAAGAGGCTGAATGCACCACCACCCCATGTTTTATATAAATAGGACTAAAAGCAGTCATGTTTCCCCTAATGGAAGGAAAGCGTAGATTAAAATACATTTCTAGCCAAAAGAAAGACATAAAAGTAATGTTTCATAACTTGCTAACACAATATACAGTATACAGTATGTACAGTGTGTTTAGAGTGCATTAACTAACCTGGAAGAAAACATGAATGCTTTTAGTCCTATTTAGAACTTGGGGTAGTGGTGCTGTTCTTAAGTCATAAACACAGGGGAGAAAAATAATTTAGACAGACTTAGAAAACGGGTCACCGGAATTTTAGATTTTGGCTGTGACATTTCAAAGTTTGGTTGATGTATTTTGGTGCATGTATTTCATTATTTCTTGTTTGTACAAAGCACTTAAGTGCATAGATTTTTTTGGTAAACTAACTGCAAAAACAGTATACTCTGGCGTCTGCGTCGGTTGAATTACACTCAGGACTTTCAAAAGACCAAGAGTGAGATCTGGATTCTTCTCATTCTTGGCCATAGCTGAGGATATAGTGAAATGACTCTACTGCTTAAGCAGGTTTAAACGTACAATATGCAAATACTGTTTGACCCAGGTGTTACTGTTGTTTTGACATCTCTCTGTCTTTCTCTCTGTGTGTGTGTCAGGACGAGGGGTTAGCAGTCTATGAGATTCTGAGGGACCTGGAGTCGCAGTGTCTGAATGAGATTTCAGCCATGCTGAGTGGAGAGATCCCAGGAGAAGAACTGGGGGACTTGTTTTTTGATTCCGTGGACACAGAGATAAAGTTCTACCAGTGAGGAGGTGGGAGGCTTCAGGAGCTGTATTTGGTGTTGTGTTGTGCATGAATGTGTTCCTGTTGTTAAGGGAAAACTTTTGACTGCTTCTTGGGAGCCGAGAAACTCAAACCCTGAAGAGAGGATTACAGTAATAATATGCATGACTATGATATACAATGACTCTATGATGAGCACTACAGGTTATAGAACATATTGTCAGAATAGGGCCAGGTCATAAATCAGTAGAAAACGGTTTAAACCAGTGGTTCCCACCCTATTTTCCTTGAAGCCCCCCCTGCTTGTATCTAATATAACTCGTCAGTTTCGTCAACATAAATAAACTGATGACGTCTTGATGGATTCTCCAAGCGAATGCAGATACATAATATGACCTTTTTTTGTAATGATTTAATTAATTAATCTTGTCTAATTAATTAATCTAATTAATATTTAGTTGCCATCGCGACCAAGCTAGTATGACATGGTTGGTACCAATGGATTCTTCAGGTTTTCTAGTTTCATATGATACCAGTATCTTCACTCTAGCTTTAAAACTGATCCCGCTACAACCTAAAAATCGCAAGTTGCGTTAATGCGTTAAAGAAATTAGTGGCGTTAAAACGAATTTGCGTTAACGCGTTACTATCGCGTTAACTTTGACAGCCCTATTAAGTAAGGGATAATGTACAGCGAGCCGGTCATTGTTGTGAAAGAATCCCCTTCAGGGCGATTCTTTCACAACAATGACCCGCTAGCTGTACATTATCCCGCTTATTACACGGCTACTTACTGAAGAAATCAATATTTTGACACAAAAACGGTCCTCCAGAGTCTGACATCAGAGCTGCGCCCATAGCAACGGTCTGTTATACATAGCAACGGTCTGCTATACATAGCAACGGTCTGTTATACATAGCATCGGTCTGCTATAAAGAAATTACAGACTGCAGAACGCCGTGATTGACCAATCAGAATCGAGTATTCAACACAGCCGTGTTAGAGACTATTTTTTTGTTGTCGTGGTTAAATAAATTGTAATGTATGGTGCTGTTAGATTGCTGCTAGACCGCCCCGTTAATACAGGTGCGGGCCTCCCTTTGTGTGCAGCAAGCCGGAGAGCAAACAGGTTTTTGACTGCAGTAACTTTACAACGCACTGTTAGTGGAGTTATTGGAAATGTTTGGATCACACGAGTCTGAAACAATTGTACACATCCACCACTGGAATCTAATTCTACTAATAGTATAATACTAATACTATCTGCAGGTGTGCACAAATACCAGGTTCAAACTGTGGCCTACTAAGTAGCAAAAAATATATTCTTTTAAAAAAATTTTATAGACAGACTTTTTTTTTTTTACAAATTATTCAGTAAGTGTGTTATTATGATTTTAGTTATACAGTCCATGTGCAGATATAATTTAGACTGCCTCAGAGTAGACAAATCCTGGCGCACCACTGTGATCATTGGCGCCCCCCTGAGGGGGCCCCGACCTCAGTTTGGGAACCACTGGTGTAAAAGGAAGAAGAGGTGGGCTAAAGTGAGTCATTCCTATGTTAACTTATGTAGATTGCGGGTACCTGCATAACTTAAGAACACACTAACCCAATTTAATAATGATTTTCAAGATCATGTAGAGTCTGCATTGGTCTGTGAAAAAAGGAACAGACTATGTAGGTACAGAGGATTTAAATATGTTGCCTCCTAACTGAGTGTGAGACCAGTCAGACTCATCATAATGAATTTTACTGCTGAAATCTGGACAGACCTGACCATGATCCTGCAGTTTTAGCTGGTTTAAGGCAAGAAATCTGAAAATAGACAATTGTAATTTGCAAAATGTGATTGTGAAATGGGATCATAACGGTCATCTAGTGTGTTTTTTGGCCAGCAATCCTTTGACAATGTTCTTGAAGAGTAAAGCACGTAAAACAAACATAAGATAGTGACAACCTCTCCACAGCCAGGCAGTAAGATCAAAAGGTGGAAGCCATTATGAGAACTTGAAAGTTGTGATTCTAACAACAAGTTTCTGACGCCTCAGTGTGTTTCTGCTGCTCCAGCACTTCTGCTTTCACTCCTTCTTTGCATGCAAATCTAGAAATGTGTGGAAGTGTGACTGTGACTGTGTCCCCAGCAAAGCTCATTAAGTGCTTAACGTGTGCTGTGTTTAACTGTCCTCTGTTACAGCGCCCTCAGGTGGACATCCGTAAGGCTCGCAGAGTTGCAGGAGAAGGCCCCCGGGATTGAAAAAAAACTCTGTTCCTCGTCTGATCGGCCTCTGCCTCGCTCACACAGCACACGTCCGTCATTAACACAGACTAAATGTCTAAACTGCACTGATTGGAGCAAATGTATCATCTGTATCACCCAGGGAGCAATGAGTGCACCTCATTAGCGAGTATCATGATGTAGACTACACAAGCGCCTATGTAGAGCTGTGTGAAGTTGCACAAATACTGTGAGTGTGGCATTTGTGTAACATGTTGTTTGTTGTTGCAAAGGAATGGGTTGTCATTTGATGGCTACCTGTAGGGAAAAGATTGAATAAAGAATGTGCATAGTCTGTCCTACACGTAGTGTGTGTTGGGAGCTTTCTGGCCCCCCTGGTGGTGTGGCTGTAGGTATTGGTAATGATAAGCCCTGTTTCCACCGCAGGAACTTTCCCCAGGAACTAAGAACCTTTTGAGGAACTCGTTGCATTTCGACTGCAGGGACCAGGGTCTAAATGAAGTTACAGGGACATTTTATGGGGCCATTTTACCCCACAAAAAGTCCCTGGTTCTACAGCACAATAATTAACCACCAAATACTCAACAGATGAGTTACCGTGGAGACAGACGCTCTTAGTTTCATTTTCCTCCTCTGCATTTCATTCATTACGTCCAAAGTGCATCAGGAAGTATATGCAGCAGTGAATATCGTCGCAGTGGGACAAAACCGTTTTTTTCCGGCATGTATTTAGATGAAACAGGCGGACACGCTGAACTGCAGGCTGCAGAGTGTGTTTACTGCCGTGACCACCAGCAGCCCTGGTCACATGTCATTTTGCTTTTTCATACGTCAGCGGACTAATTTGCCTAATCTTCGCAGTTCTTTAGACCGCGGTGGAAACGCAGACAACAGTGGGCTGAAGGAACCTTTTAGGACTAAAAGTCCTGGGAACTTTTGGTGGAAACCCGGCTTTAGAGTGCGTCCACATTAAGCCTGTTCATACAATTTGTAAACATGTTTTTCTCTCAGTTTTAGCCCTCTGTTCAGACTAAAACAGTGTTTTTCTTACCCCTAAAACGGCCTCCAGAGTGTGTAAATGTTAAAACGCCAGCTTGGTGTTTAAGTGTAAATTGAGCTTCTCCAACACTGACATAAGCCAGTCCAGTGAGAGTCAGTTAAGAAGACAACCGTTTCCAACTTTCTCTGTGATTTTAAATGCTAATATAGCTGAGTAGTACCGTATTCAGCTATATTGGCTTGTCATGCCATGGGGCTGGATATCCTATGGAATTTTGGCTTTGTAATTTCAGATATACTGATATTAACTTCTCTTCCTGGTCTTTTAAAGATACATTACCGTTAAGTCATACAACTTTCTGAACTTATCTTTTTAGTCAAGAGTGAAAGTTAACCCTTGTGTCTACTGTGTGATTACATCCACATGATTCAGTGATTGCTGACCAACACTTTTGTGTGTAAATATCCCCTGAATGCACGAAGGGTCATCCCAAAAATACTGTCACATTATTAATACTGGGCCATTTGGTCTAAGATGTTGTGATATTGGATTTTACCAGCAATGCGCAACCTCAATATTATCAACTTCTGTCTCCATCCTCAAATTTATTTTCATCATCACTCTGCCTTGCTTGGATATGAATAGAAAAGAAGTGGAGTATACGTTATTTTGGGTTTTTGTGTTACAAAAAATTATATTGATGATAAGAATCACTTTTACCTCCTTGACATTAGCTGCAAAGTAATATATAGTGTCACTGTATTATTTAGAAAAATGAGTCCAACTGCTGGCTAGAAGGTGATACTACTGTATGTTGAATGTTGGGAGAGTTCACCCTGAAACAGAATAGGCCTTCTTTTTTATTTATTTTTTTACAGTAGACAGTGTGCATTGCCATAGTAGGAAAAGAACAGGTGTTACTAATAACATTAACAATCGCTCAGTTATATTCAAGTGTCCCATTCAAGCCATGACAGTGTGACAGTGTGACAGTGTGACAGTGAGCCACCATCTGGGAGGACCCTGAACCTGAAGCAGCTAATTGGCATTGGGTCATTATTCATTTCATTATTTACACCTGTGCTTTTCCTACTGTGACAAGTCAAGGTGTCTACTGTAAATAAAACAGGCCTACAGACAGTTACACATTACGGCTATAATAATGTACTCTGTTATAATTTGGTTCACCTCCTTGAACCGGAGAGCAGTGAAGAAGCCTGGAACAATATGACAGCAGCCGTAGGGGCCATTTGTTTGTGATTCTGTAAAACTGACAGTCCAAGTCAACTCATTTAGATAGACAGAGTGACCATATCAGTGTGTTTTTTTATTCAACTTGCAGATTAAAAATCTTTATTTACTATATATGTAATCTATATGTACACCGATCAGCTATAACATTATGACCGGCTGCCTAATATTGAGTAGGTCGCCCTTTTTGCCGCCTAAACAGCCCTGACCCGTGGAGGCATGGACTCCACTAGACCTCTGAAGGTCTGCTGTGGTATCTGGCACCAAGCCGTCAGTAGCAGATCCTTTAAGTCCTGTATAAATTGCGAGGTGGGGCCTCCGTGGATCGGACTTGTTTGTCCAGCACATCCCACAGACGCTCCATTGGATCGAGATCTGGAGAATTTGGAGGCCGAGTCAACACCTCCAACTCGTTGCCATCCACATGATGTAAAAGAAAACGTGATTCATCAGACCGGGCCACCTTCTTCCACTGCTCCGTGGTCCAGTTCTGATGCACATGTGCCCATTGTAGGCGCTTTTGGTGGTAGACACGGGTCAGCACAGGCACCCTGAATGGTCTGCGGCTACGCAGCCCCATACGCAACAAACTGCGATGCACTGTGTGTTCTGACACCTTTCTATCGGAACCAGCATTAACTTTTCCAGCAGTTTGAGCTCCAGTAGCTCTTCTATTGGATCAGACAACACGGGCCAGCCTTCGCTCTCCACGTGCATCAATGAGCCTCGGGTCTGACCCTGTCGCTGGTTTTCCTTCCTTGGACCACTTTTGGTAGGTCCTGACTACTGCAGACCGGGAACATCCCACAAGAGCTGCAGTTCTGGAGATGCTCTGACCCAGTCGTGTAGCCAGCACTATTTGGCCCTCGTCAAAGTCGTTCACATCCTTACGCTGGCCCATTTTTTCTGCTTCCAACACGAAGTTCAAAGTTCAAAATGTTCACTTGCTGTCTAATAAATCCCCCCCACTGCCAGGTGCCATGGTAACGAGATAATCCAAGTTATTCACTTCACTTGTCAGTAGTCTGAATGTTATGGCTGATCAGTGTATATCTACACAGAAGAAGAACACAATGCATGTCTCTCATATATTGTAGTGGCTAGAAGGGAGCCCGCAAACAGGGGAAACTCTCTCGCGAGACTAAAGGTTAGGCATTGATCTCGAATAGTTAGGGTTAGGCATAGGAATAGTTAAGGGTAGGACAGCTCGTCGGGTAGCTCGTCTCACGGGAGTTTTTTTTACAGATTTCTGATCAGATTTCGCTATTTACGGGCTACCTTTTAGACACGACCACAAATCGGGCAGAATATACGCATGCGCAGAGCGGACCGGGCAGCTGGGACGGATCCTGCAGAGAGGCGCACCGAGCTAATATAAATGTGAGCTAACTGCTGAACAGTTAGTTGTTGTCAGGACTTTAACACACTGTTAAGCTCAGGCTGGTTTCAGCATCTTCCCATGTCATCCATGATGTCATCCCCTTAAAGACAGTGGAGTCACACGGAGAAGGTAATGTACCGCCAGGTTGATTACTGCTAACGACGTTAACAGGGTAACACAAAACTGTCCCCTGCACGTTAGCCTCCACTATCAGCTAGCCGAGGCGGTTAGATTAGCGCACATGTCTCGCTTTTAGCTGGAAATAATTGAAAGACACTTTTGATGATAATAAATTGTGCTTTTGGTGTTTTTGTACTAGCTAAAGCTAACTCTCGTTAGCCAGATGCTTTGCAGCACACAGCCAGTAGAGCTAGCCTGCTAAGCTAATGTGCGCATTAGAGCTAGCCTGCTGAGCTAATGTTAGCATAAGCGCTAGCCTGCTAAGCTAATGCTAATGTTAGCATTAGCTAGATCAGGGTCTCCTGAGGCCACCATAACTAAACCTCTCCATCAGAGCTCGGTGCTAACTGGGTGTCTCTGTGTTTAAACGCCGTCCAGCAGCTGATTTGACTGAGTTCTCAGTGTGTGGTTGAAGACTGTCGTTGTTTCTGTAATCTGGAGGTAAAATGTGCACATCTGTAGCAGGTCCATGACTAGGTGTGAGACTCCTGCTGTCGATGTAGCTTCTGTTTCTACATGAATTTACATGAATCCTTCTCAACATCTCAACACATATTTGAAGAGAAACTCTCCTTTGGTCTCTTCTAAGAATCGCGTCATAGTTATGTGTGCTTAATTATGTCCTATGATTATTTCTGACACCTTTATGTGCACAAGTGACTGGAGGATTTCAGTCTAACCAGAGCAAGTGAAGGTGTGCACAACCATGTGATCACATCCACCTACTTTTATTATGATAGAATGGTTAGTGTGGCTCCTCATTGGCCTGTTTTTAAAATACATCTCTGTGATATAAGTGATTGTTAAATATCTGTGCTCTAGGTTATAGGCTTATCAGTCTTTATGAACTCTTTATCTCATGATTTTAAAGCAAATTTTTCCCTTTTTTTTGCTGCAGGCTTTGAAATCCACTCCGCTGCTGGAGTTGCTGTGAGATGATGCAGTCAAACAGGTCTGAGTACAGTCACAGGCGGCAGTACAGTGACAGAAGTTCAAGACAGTGGGACGACTATGATCACAAATGGGAAGATAGGCGTGAACCTCACAGAGATATACCGCAGGATTCCTATCAGAAATATGGTGGCGATGGACATAGCACTGCAGAGAGGACAAGCAGAAGTAGAGAGTACAGTGACTCACCTAAGATGGTGCACAACAAAGACTCCTTGAACAGAGACTGGAGCAGAAAGAGCTCAGCGAGGAGACACATGCCTTCACCTGATTGGGGTACTTCTGAAAAGAAAAGGCGGAGGTTTACAGATGATGATAAAGATGATTATAGATACAGGCGTGAGCCTGAGGATAAAACAAACAGGCAGTCACCAGACAGTTTTTCACGTATACATGTAACCAAGGATTTTAAACATACACTACCAAAGGAAGAGGATTTCAAATACAGGAAAACACCTCAAGACTCCAGACACAGATATCGGCATGAGGAGGTCACCTATAGGCAACAACATGATGACGGCAGACAATCGTCTGGATATTACAAAGATCGACATGGCCACGAAAGGAGCCGAGACTGCTCACAAGAGAGGACGCGATCACGAGAGCGCTCTACCAAGGTTAGTCAAAACAAACATTGTGTGTTGGCATCAGTGTAAGGGTTGTAACAGTTGATTTTAATGTAGTTTAATCACATTTTCCTCCATATCAAACAGAGTTATGCCAAACCCAGAGAGAGGAATGACAGCCCCTCCACAGATCACGATGATTATCGTCAAAACAGATCAAGATTTCCATTGAATGGATCTAATGGACAGGTGGGTTTATTACACATGTGGCAACTGGGACTACCTTTATCATCAGTGAGAGGTGGGTAGATTTGCCTGTGGAACAAAAAAACAACAAAGGTTGTTTTATAAGGAAGGAAGTTTTATTTATTTTATTTAACCTTTATTTAATCAGGGAAGTCTCATTGAGATTAGAAAAAATCTCTTTTTCAAGAGAGCCCTGGTAAAGGCAGCAGCAATGGGGCGTTTCAGATAACATACACACAAACATTTAAAACACATCAAATAAACATGCAGTATCAAGTCACAGTACACAACATACACGCAAACGTTAAAAACACATCAAACAGAACATCCAGTATTCACTACAAAGTCATGTGCCCAGGAAGACGGACAAGAAGAAACATATCTAGCTATGGAGGCAATTACAAACTCCAATTGAATTGGCCTCCAGACTCTTCATTACATTTTTAAAAGCTCTAATTGGTATCAACCTATCCAGCTGCAAATCTGTCTGCAAACGGTTCCAGGCTGCAGCAGCAGAGAACATTAAGGACTGTTTGCCCATTTCAGTGCGAACTTTAAGGCCCAGACACACCAAGCTGACATCAAAGAACCAGCGGCAATGACTGTTGCGTCGCCTCACATCACCTTTGTCTTGGCCGACAAGTTGCATTTGAACACACTGCAAAGACTACAGCAGTTAGCACGTACGTTCTGCTCCTGCGTGAGATGGAATAACTCTCCACACCAGCAGGCGGCGGTAGTCTGTATTCATCATTCAAAAAGGGAAACAGGAAGACCGAGGACGGCGGATATACAAGCCGTTGTTATGATACGTTCATGAAACAAAGCAGCATTTGTCGACCATTTTCACACCACTCCCACTCACCACTTAGCTTCATTCCAGATGTTCATGTCGCTGTGGAAATATCCGTGTGTTGGAATGATCAGATCAGATGAGATGAAGATGAAACATGAGAAGAGCCTTCTGTGTTTTTCCTCTTGACTTTACTCGTTGGCTTGCTTTACCCACGTCCGTTTCTCTTCTCGTGCACTGATTCGTTTAAACTGAACCGCCAATCAGAGTGATTTCTGTCACCGACAAGCTCCACCGCAGATTCAACACGCTGAATCTGCCGAAAAACCTCCAACACAGGCAGCACTAGAGCCGACGGTGCGGGACACACCGCAAAATCTAGGCTGTCCAACGGCCGATCGTCGGCTTGGTGTGTCAGGGCCTTAAGGGACAGCGAGTAACAGGGAGTCATTTGAGTGCAAACAATAATTACTAGTTTTAGTGGAGATATGCCCACAAAGATGGGAAGGGAGCAGACCAAGGATGGACTTATAAATAAATATGGGCCAATGAGTGAGTCTGCACAAGGCCAATGAAGGCCACTGAACTCTGGCATAAAGGATGCATTGGTGGGTAAGAGCTTTGCAGGAGCAAACATTCTCATTTTACTGCTAAACAGTGCACTAGAATGTGTTTCTGACAACATTTGAGGAGATGAATAGGCATTACAGTAACAGAATCCTGATTCATATACGATCAGCGCTGCCTAGTTTGACCGTTTGATCGGAATTCAAGAGCAGTGATTGCTTAGAGACTCCTCGGCTCTGATTGGTTGTTTTTCTTCGGGTGCGGAATCTTGCGAATGCCATTATGAGCTCTAAGGGGACACAGAGGAACCAGATTTTTTTCACAGATTCTCTGTCAGGATAAAGTGACTGTTTGAGCAAATATGATAAAGATTTAGAAGAAAGAAAGAATTTTTATTAAAGTTGCCAACTACAGCTTTAATGACAGGAAGCAACAATTGCAGTGAGAAATATTTCTTCAACTTCCGTGTTGTCCTAACCATCAACTGTGTGGACTGGGAGCACAAGCAGCACCTCAAGCTGACAGATCAGTTATTGTGGTGTCCATGTGGTTTCTCCGTAGCCCCCAACATTGTTTGTCATTCTTTTGATTTGGTCTAATTACTAAAAAGCTAAGAGCTAGCTTCTCCTCATCTGCTTGAAAGGGAACCAATCATCTGGCCAGTAAAGACTAGGGCTCAAGCAATTAATCGCACGATTGTCCATCGTTAATCGCGATTAATCACACATTTTTTCTCCGTTCAAAATGTACCTTAAAGGGAGATTTGTCAAGTATTTAATACGCTTATCAACATGGGAGTGGGCAAATATGTTGCTTTATGCAAATGTATGAATATATTTATTATTGAAAATCAATTAACAACACAAAACAATGACAGATATTGTCCAGAAACCCTCACAGGTACTGCATTTAGCATAAAACAATATGCTCAAATCATAACATGGCAAACTGCAGCCCAACAGGCAACAACAGCTGTCAGTGTGTCAGTGTGCTGACTTGACTATGACTTGCCCCCAAACTGCATGTGATTATCATAAAGTGGGCATGTATGTAAAGGGGAGACTCGTGGGTACCCATAGAACCCATTTACATTCACATATCTGGAGGTCAGAGGTCAACGGACCCCTTTGAAAATGACCATGCCAGTTTTTCCTCGCCAAAATTTAGCGTGAGTTTGGAGCGTTATTTGGCCTCCTTTATGTGATACCAGTATCTTCATTCAAGCTTTAAAACTGAGCCCGCTACAACCTCCGAAAGATCGAATAGCGGTTGGGCCCGGCGGGAGCCTGTCGGATTTTTAAGAGGTTAATTAAAAATTACAAGTTGCGCTAATGTGTTGAAGAAATTAGTGGTGTTAAAACGAATGTGCGTTAATGTGTTATCACTTTACCTTAAACAGCCCTAATAAAAACCCAGTGTTCTTCTAAAGGAAGCTTCTTTTAATCAAATAAAATAAGAGAGGGGCCCAATTCACTCAGTCAGAAAGTGCTGTTTAATCTTTACGATCATAGAATTAAAACTTTAGAGAGATGTTTAATGGCTAAGGTAGTTCCTCATTCTACAAATGTATTTGTCAAGCAAAGACTGCAGATAATGGTTCCATAAACTGTAGTTGCTTCTGTGTGTTTCCCATCAGTCTTTTGAGAGTGATGTCACCAAACAAAGCGCTGCTGTTCCTGAGCAGAAGAATTCCGCCAAGGGTTTCCAGCGGTTCCTCGATGTGCTCAACAAGGGTGTGAATGTCGCCACGCTCACTAAGATAGTGACTCAGACTCCCACAGAAGTGGATGTTCGAACACATTCTCCAACTTCTTTCATGAACACCGATCGTCCGTGGTCTCCCAGTTATGCTGGGAGGCAACAGGGAAGCCACCAAAATACCAGCCACTGGACTGAGAGCGAAGGATCCCAGAGACCGGCTTCTCCACAGCCTCGTCACAGGTCCTTCAGCCCAGAGCGGCGCTCTCCGTCTGATGAAAAGTGTCTGCAAAGGGGTGACGGAGAACGAAGCTACCTCAGCTCCAAAAGTAGATCCAGGTCTCCCTCCGTGGTGGAAAAGGTAACACTGACACCTGAAGATGAGCACAAGCACAGGCAAATGCTGGATGTTTTGCAGGCCATTGGCATGAATTTAGGATCCGAGGAACTGGGCCAAATGTCACATCGGATCCAGGAGCGGTTATATGGAAAGAAGGATAGTGACCGCCATCGTAGAGGAAGCAGGGAAAGGGACACAAGGCGAGCAATTTCACCGAGACCGAAAAGTAGATCGTCGTCATCAAGCAGATCTAGTTTTAGCCCAATAAATCAGGAGTATTACAAGAAAAAAGACTCATGTAGTGCTCAGAGGGATGTAACAGAGGTACACCAAGTACAGGTACTTGAAGCTGTTGAATATGGCCAGAATAGCAACAATAGCAGTGAGACATTTGAAGCCTATTCCCAGGAAAGCACTGCTGACTGTCAAGCATTTTCTCAAAATTCTGCATACACTTTATCAAAGCCATCTCCCACACCTGCTGTACCGATGTACTCTCCAGTAAACTGTGCACCGCTGCCATACCCAGCTCTGTCTCCAGCTCTTCCTCCAGCTCTGTCTCCTAACTTGCCCCACCTAGGACCCAGGCTTTTCATGTCTCGCCCGCCTCCCTTCTTCCCTTACCCCTGTGTCCCACCTGTGAACCTCCTTCCAGCAGTACTCGCTCAAACGAGACACCTACTCCCACAGCAAATTAGTAATCCACCCTTTTTTAACCTGCCAGGTATTAAGCCAATTCCGACTCTGATCACCACACAAAAACCCAAACCACTGTCAAGGCCCCGCTGTTTGCAGGTCATTGAGACCAAACAACCCGGATGAAGACGGTTGCATAGGTTGATAATCTGACTGACTGATATAGTTGAAACATTTTCATTTTTGCCTCTGGAGAATGGTAAAAGATCTTCATAAAATAAACAGCTGGGCCTTCACGGAGTTCCGTTTTAACCACGAATCCCATTTGAACATCACCTTCGAGAAAATGAACAATAAACATTAGCGAGCAACCTGTCCAGCAGCAACAAAAAGCAAGGCAAAAACACAACACAGACAATGAGATTATTGCCTAGTTCACACTACACAACTTCAGCCCTGATTTTACGCTCCCCGACAGTTTTTGGAGCTCCCCGACAAAAGCCCCAGATCAGAGGCAAATCAGCGTTGTCTCGCTGCTCGCACATCGGCGCTCGAACGTCATTTGTGAATTGCTCGCTCGCTCGATGCCTCGCAGACACATTCCAGATATCTAGCATGCTAAATATCTCGACCTGTCGGAAACTCCGGCCACGAGCTACAGCCAATGAGAGCGCGAGACACGGGTTGAGGGGGAACCTGGGGGAGGAGAGGTCGTCTGTAACAACAGGAGCATGTGTTGTATTTCTTACACGGAGAAAAGTTATCGTTGTACCTAGAGGAATAAATAGTGAAAGAGGCTATTTTATGAGCACGTGCCAACAACAACATCAGCAATGTGTCTCATTTACCGTATTTCTCGCATGTGTTTTTGTGACAAAATGTAGTTTGGAGACCTCATCAGGGATTCCTCCCAGTGAAAGTTCTTGTAGTGTGTGACCTCCTGTCTCCGGTCAGTCATGTAGTGTGAAAAACCACGACGACTTCAACACTCGCGATTAGGGATGCTCATTTTGAAAAAAATTCTTAACCGATAACCGACCTTTGTTAACCGATTATTAACCGGTAACCAACAAGATTTGTGCCTCGCGCCAGCTGCGGTGTACGAGCACAACAGACAACCCAGTTCACCGTCCGGGAGCGTTAACTTAGCAGCTACGATGCTTCGTGTAGTGTCGCGGACGTGCAGCCACGTTCCCAGTAAAAGTCTCCACTGCACAATTAATTATAAATATTTCTTTTAACCGTTTTAACCGATAGCGTTAATTGGTTAAAATGCTTAATGCCGGTTAACGGTTAAACGGTTAATTATGAACATCCCTACTCACAAGACAGCAAGTTGTGTAGTGTGAACAGTACTGTGATTTTAGCTTAACAGAGTTAAGACAAGTTAATTGACCAACCTATAGGAGGTGTTGGAGCTCTGTCAATTGCCCAGCCTGTTCTTATACTCATAGCACAATGTCATGCTAAAGAAAAACACAGTGTGAAGAAAGTGTTTATTGATTCTAACAACTTTGTTTTTTTGATTTTGTTAAAACACCATGATTTGATACGTTATAATCTTTGTTGAAATTATATTTATCCATAGAGGTCTTACTTTAGGATACAGGCCGTTATCCTGATTAAACAGTACCGTAGTCCAGTGTTTGGTCTTCGGAGGGTTTTGACGACTACAAAAATGTGCTCTACTCTTAGTTAAGCTTCTCTGTTTGTCAAGTTGATATGTTTTCTCTTTGTGTACACATGCAGAAAATGATTCTGTAAATATTTGAATAGCATAATATTAAACGCAATGATTCTAAGTAAATTGCCCAGAGCCGTTTAATTTACCTTTTTTTTTATTTATTTATTTTTTTTTACTATGTTGTGAAGAAAAAAAAAACAGTTCTCGGAAGAAGAAAACATTGGATGGGATTGTCGTGCACAAAAGTTGAAATGCCACATGAAATGATCCCCCTTGGCCGGCTGCACGGTAAATTCAGTTATTGAGCCGGTACATAGTACAGAGAACTACAACATCAGAATGTGACAAATCAGGATGTTGGAAAACACCACAGCGTGGTTTGGGAAATGGTTAGCAGTTGGTGTGTTTCATCTCATTTATCCATTCCTATACCCAGCAGGTTAATCACACATTAGTATCTGCAAATACAGTATAGTTTGTATGGATACCATTCTTTGAAAAAAGGGCCAGGGATTGTTTCACTTCATCTAACATCTGTGCAGCTCAAGTGCCCTCGAGTAAGACACAGTGTTCTTGCTAACTGCCAGGGTGTGTATGTAATACTGCGTGTTTGCTCCTGCACCCTCGTTACCGGTGTAAGGGGAAAAGTGGATTTCACATTCGGATTAATGATTTCTGACGTTACTGATTAATCTACTGTTTATTGATTAATTATTTAGTCCGTAAAATGACAGATGAAAGTCAGACGTTTTTTTGCCTTCAGTCTGTAACCAATGACCAAAAGTTTACAATTACTGACATAAATTATATGTACAGTATTTTTAGAGGCCGGGCCCTCTTGTTGTTCTTCTTCTTCTGTTCCTCTTCCTCCTCCTCCTCTTGGCAGGAATTATGAAGTCCATCCCTCTGTTTTGCAAAAACTAAACTTATTAAACCTATCTCCTCCCACATTTTTTTGCTCAATTGACACCAAACTTGCTGCATCTTCAGACTGTTTTAGTGTAAACAGTACTGTACACAGCTACTGCAAAGTCTCACTAAATAAAGCTCCAATTTTCATGAAAATAAATGACACAATGTTGAGGCCATGGTAGACGTAGGGTGGTAAATTTCAGAATTTTATCTGAAAAACTGTGTTTTTGACAGTATTTTGAATTCTATCCTTGTGAACCATTCAAGTATTTTTAAACATCAGTTTGTCACTTATGGAGCAATCAATCTTTATGAAAATAAATTACAAACATCTCTATGTTGTCTAGATGAAGTACGCAAATTCTCAGATTAATTTCCCCCGGGCAGTAAGCTCACCGAGGTACTGACTTGTCCTTGGTGACTGAGGTTGTGAATTCAAGACCCAGTCGAGGCCGAACGAACTTGCTAATGTCTTAAAGGATTAATGATGATGGACCGCCCTGTACTTCTCATTTGTCTTCCTCCTCTTCCTTTTTTCATCTTCATCCTCTTCTTCCTCTTCCCACAGCTGCACAACAGCTATAATTACTTGACAAATTTTGGAATTGATCAAATCCATTTCAGATCTGTCACACCTTCAGACAAGGTCAGAGAGGTGAATGCAGAGCTCCTGAAAAATTCCTATAAACGAAAATTTTAAGAAGTCACATGACACTACTGTGCACCAAGAGAAGGTCGATCAATACTTGTACCACTCTTCAGAAGCTAGAAACTGAAGAACTAACAGATGAAGATGTGATCTTTCCTAAATCTGGTACTGCTGCAGAAACAATGAATAAATAACTATTCTATTGACCTTAAAGATTTTGTTAAATTAAAAAAAAAAAAATCTAATCACCACTTTTATTTGCAGGCAATAAACATCTTGGGGTCAGCAAAGACAGCATGCCATTCACTGACAAGTCTGATTTAACCTCCCAGTGACATCACACAGGTTGCTGTTATTAGGAAAGAGTAGTACACGTTCTATAACCCTGACTAAACTGTCCATGTGCAAATGAGTAGGATATGTTATTGTATATCATTAAATTTTTGTCAAAGGTGAGTGGAACATGAGAACAAGTCAACGCCTTGATCCCTCTGAGACCCACAATAGACCCGTTTTTGTCTTTTTTAGGGGTCTTTAGGGGGAGATAGCAGGTCAACAGTAGATGTCACATAGAAGTGGTGTATATCGTCTGAAAGCTGGGAAAGTGTGTCAAGTTGTTCTAGTCATCAATCAGAAATAAACATGAATTAATTAAGGGTTTAGGACATTGTGATAGATGTATAGATGGCCATTCCCATGCTCACTTATGTCTCAAGAGTTATTGCAGCAATTTGTGGGTTGATACCATTTGTTACACAGATTTGGTGCTAAATTCAATAATCAATAATCCCTCTAAAATACCACATTAAGACACCAAGACCTTGAAGAACACCATAGAAAAAGCCATGCTGTGATATTTGGAGATTTCTGCAAGAATTTCATTTTTTGGCGATAGGATGGCGAGCACTTCTGTTGTGGAAACTGCTCAGAAACCCCCTTATTGTCAATGTAGCTAGGAAAGCCATCCATCCTCTGAATGCTCTAGGTCTCTAGTCTGATCCATCCATCCTCTGAATGCTCTAGGTCTCTAGTTTGTGGCTGTAAAGTTTCATGAGGCTATGATTATCCTAGAGGTCACCACAGGTCATTTTATACAGCGAGGTCAAATAAAAAAAATGGTCTCATTACAATGAAATGGTTATTATGGGAACTAACATCATCACACATGAATACAGTTGGACCCCTTTGAAAATGGCTATGTCCGTTTTTCCTCACCAAAATGTAGCTTAACTTCGGAGCGTTATTTAGCCTCCTTCCTTAGGTTTTCTAGTTTCATATGATATCTGAACCTTCACTGTACCTGTCAGACTGAACCTGCTACAGCCTCTGAGAGACAGTAAAGCGGTCTCAGAGGTTAATCATGATGTAGCTATGTGTTCATTACTCATCAGCTGAACTATTCCTGCGGTGTCGCTCCTCCGTCCAGCAGGTGGCGCTGTTATCATCCACCTCTCACCACCACCGAGGCAGTGAGAGCAGAGCCAGCAGCAGTCAGGAGTCTGGCCCCCTTCTCCTCACTTCAAGCTCTTTAGTATCATCAATGATTGTCCTTGCCTTCTGCTGAAGCTTACTAAAGGTCAGTTTTGGCATTTCACTATTCAAGAACTTCACTTTCAGCCTTAAAATAGCACGTTTTCCTCGATGCGACAGAGGAAGAGCTAGTTAGAGCCGCTGTAGCAGAGAAACAGTCTGTTAGCTGCCAGGCTAAGCTAAGCTATTAAAACACACAGGATGTAACGGTGCTCAGTGTCGCTGTGTGTTCGCTGCTTAATCTGTAAAATAACTAATATTACATCGTGTTACAGTACCAGAGAGGTTGGCTTATCAAACACTAACCTTTGTCTTTCCTCTAAAGTAGTCTACACATAAGCCAAGTTAAAGTCTCTGGTGACGTTACTGAAACATCTGTCATGAGCAATGAAATGGGTTGTTTAAAAAAAGTAGTTGGCATTTTCTATTAAATAATGTTACTGTGCTGTCAGTCTAATTAATTCAGTCATTTCCCCACATTGTTTCTACTTTACAGTGTACTGACTGCACATTGTTTCTACTTTACAGAGTGTACTGACTGCACATTGTTTCTACTTTACAGTGTACTGACTGCACATTGTTTCTACTTTACAGAGTGTACTGACTGCACATTGTTTCTACTTTACAGAGTGTACTGACTGCACATTGTTTCTACTTTACAGAGTGTACTGACTGCACATTATTTATACTTTACAGAGTGTACTGACTGCACATTGTTTCTACTTTACAGAGTGTACTGACTGCACATTGTTTCTACTTTACAGAGTGTACTGACTGCACATTATTTCTACTTTACAGAGTGTACTGACTGCACATTGTTTCTACTTTACAGAGTGTACTGACTGCACATTGTTTCTACTTTACAGAGTGTACTGACTGCACATTGTTTCTACTTTACAGAGTGTACTGACTG